>JASDQU010208176.1:8753-20930 GCA_032191745.1 Picea mariana | reverse complement strand
TCATGGAAAAATCTTGAGGATTGGGGAGGATCCATGGGAAGGTTTTGATGACATTTTTAAATTATCCGATAATTATGTCTAGTCACTCCATGAAAAATGAATATTTACTTTGTGGGATGCCAACATTCAAGGACTTGATATAACAAGTTGAAGTGTTTGGTGGTCGAAGGTGGAGCTGGGTTTAGTAGGGGGGGGGACGTTTGAATGGAAACATTATGTAGATGATCTGAGATTCAACTTCAAGAAGAGTGTGACTCCTTGAGTTGGTCTAAGAATGATCAGATTGAAAATTTCTCGGATAAGTTAGGATATTCAACCCTAGCCGAAGAGGATTTTTTGGGGGAGTGTGTGTGGTGGTGGAACAAATTGTGGAGCACACACTCCTCGCTAAAATAAAAAATTCTCTTGTGGCTTGTGTTTCATGATAAACTTCAAATGAGGGATAATGGAATCAAAAGAGGTTGGGTTGGACCCAATAGATGTGCACTCTGTTTCATGGAAGTGAAATTCTTCTTCCATTTATTTATTTTATGTCCATATGTGAAGCAGGTGTGGTTAATAATATCTTCATCTTTCAAGGTAAATGTGTAAGCCTTTAGTGGAAGCTTGGAAGTTTGGCTATGTTTCCAATGGGAAGAAATATTAGTTAAAGCATTTGGATCTCTCCCATGTTTCTTCATGTATTTTGTCTGGTGGGATCTGTAATATCCCCAGGCAKAGCCCCGGTTGTAATTATGAATTGTAAACACATTTGATAGGCTGGTGAGCYGAGTTATAATAAGTTAGGAGGCTTATGTGATGATTAGGCCAAAGAGCCCAGATGCAAAGGCTAGTGAGCCTATTATTGTATATGTGTAAATACTCATATATTTAATATAAATACATCACTGCGTGTAGACCRACCATGATAAAAGAGAATGGGGGACTAAKCTCCACTAGGTAGGGAAAGGGAAGGGGCTAAGAGGCTAGGAAAAGGGGTTAAKCTAGAGGGCTTACCTCTAAGGGAATAATATTATATTATTAATTCCTTAAAATACTAAGGTTTGGGAAATAAACCCAATTACCCTCAGTTCCTTTGGGGAGATAAACGAACTCCAAGTGAAGAGGAACGYGCTTCATGAGCGCCATGTGTCAGCTCAGGCACATGCAATTATAAGTGGGATTTATTATTGTTTTGGGGGCTTCTGACTATTCTTCCCAGGCATGCACACACTCACGTACTGAGCCATGAACTCCATTATTGATCTATGAATAAGCACACACCTCTGAAACTTACAGTCATTGAGATATCTTGTGTAGTTCCTGTGAAGTCGGGCGCATCAATATTTTCTTGAGCCCATGTTGTGTCTTAGCGATTGGATATTGTTTCCAACACATTTCCTTAAATGAGCATGGCTTGCTGCCATATTATATGTTCTTACCTATTTTTGGTTGTTACCATCACCTGTGCGTTAGTCGAATGTTGTTTTTGTATTTGCTTAAGAGTTGGTTTGAAGAAGTAGGTTGTCAGGCCTATGCGCTACTCTCTCCAAGTGAGAGAGAGTTTGTTATGATTGAAGAAGCAAGTTGTCAGACCTGTGAGAAACTCTCTCCAGGTGAGAGATTTTGCCTGGGGAAGTGAGTTCTCCTAGAGGGAGTCCAGTAGTAGCTACAGAGCTCTGAGAATTCTCGATCCAACCTATTGTTGAAGCCCAAGGAAATGGAGGTGTAGCAGTCGATGGACTATTGGACAGAGAAGGTGTACACTCCTGGGGTGGGACATGCATGTGGGGAATGAGAGTCTGTGAGTTGTGGGTGTAAGTGACTACTTGGAGGAAATCCTTCCTGATGTACTGTGTAGTTCTCGTAGCCTCAGTCGAGCCTAGGAATCCCTTTACCCGGGTGGAGTTTAGTCCCAGCTCGGGGGTGACCCACTGCTGAGAGTGATGATTAGCGTGGTCTATGGCTGGGAGGTTCGTGGAAGGTATACGCGCAGTTGATGGTCTTATATTAAAAGATAAGTACCACTTTTATGTTCATTTACATGTTGTGTATTTGTACATGTGTTATAATTAATGAGTAATGCATGTATATGTTGTATGTGTAGGCTTACTGTTATTTCCACATTAATATGTGTAGTAGCAGAATATGTTGTATGTTTATGTTTATATATATGCACATGATAATTGTCATTTCTATGAGGTAGCATGTCCTGGCCTAGGTGGACTGGATGTGTATGATGTTTATGCAAGAATCTATGTGTGGCATAGCCCAGCAAGTTATGGTTGGGTATGCTACAAATTGGTATCTAATTGGTATTAGAGTAGAAAATCAAAGATACAGTCGTTGGTTTCATTTCCCGATAGGGATATGATGGTCGGGGACATGACAAAATGGTATCAGAGCCATGGTTTCAACACTGAGCTTGGATGGGCCATGTAAGTGGAAGTTGAAGCAAAATTTTCGGAAAGGAATTGTTGTCGAAATGAAAAAAATTCAAGTTCAGAGCCAAGATTTCAACACTGAACCTCGATGGGCCATGTATGATTAAATGGAAGTTAGCAGAAGGGCGTTGAAAGAATACTTGAACTGCGTTCATAAACACAAGAGGTGTAACAAGTTTAAGAAATGGCCACAGGGAAAGAAATCACAACATTCGTGGTGTTGGGCCGTTAGATCTGGGTGAGAGAAAGATAAGTTGTTAGATCAAGCAAAGACTAAGTCACGACTGTCATATCTCATTGAAGGGAGATCGATGATGGGGAACCATTGCGGAAATCGCAAGAGAAATTAAAGAGTGAGCAAGTTGAGTCTCGCAATCACTCCAGGTCGTTGATCTTCACGATCTGTTAAAACACTATTGTCGATCTTGCAAAGTGAGATAAGTGCCCAAAGGTTACGTCGAGGTCACAACGCTCGGTCACATGTAGAGAATACTGAGCCAACTTCATGCATTTTCTGTCCATCGATCTAAACAAAAGACGTGTGTCAGAAGATCGACTTGTTTGGAAGTTCGAAGTTCAGGAGAAATGGAGTGTGTTGATGCGCAAAGTCCCGAAGTCTGAATTTAATCCGGATCATTCATCGCAGGAGACACGTGTCAGAAGATCGTCTTGTTCTGGAATTCAGCGTTCGAGAGAAACGAGGTATGCTAAGGTAAAATCTCTCGAAGTCCTGAAGTGACATGGCATTTTGACGTCACTAGGCATGACATGGACACATGGGATGTGTGCCACGTGTTAGTGAGTTAAGAACCTTTGTAAGATATAAATGCAGTTAGAATGTGACATATGTCACCTGCCTGATTGGGCCACATGTCGGCTTCGTGTGTCCTACCACGTGGTGCTCCTGGTGGTGGCACAAGGTAGTTAAGCTTGGCAAAGAAGTTAGTCGTATTGGGCCCGCATAACTTTGATCACGATCTATCAAGATCGATGGTCTGGTGGCATTGAGGAGTTTGAATTTGTGCAACAGATAATTCTACAAAGCGGTCCCGCAATCCAAACCATGGTTTCTCAGAAGGGGTACGTGTCAGCATGGGGACAATTGCGGAATGATTGGCGGGTTAATCCAAAACCGCCAACCCATGTTCCCTCAATTTGAAAAGTATAAAGTTTGATGTGATGTTTTCAGCATTTATTAATTCAAGCACAAAAACTGTGGGCCCCAGTGGATGTGTGGCACCAAATCGTGAAGTCTGGAGACTTGACACTCTAGAAGAAATGGTGCATGAAGGAATGGAAGGAACAATTTTTTGAAGTTCTATAACACTGAGGTGATGCGGCATAATGACGTCATTGTGGGTGATGTGGAAGTTTTCGAAGATTAGAAATTCAAGAATTTTGGGATGTGCAAATGTAAAATCCTCTGAAGTCCCAAAGCTTTGACTATCCGAAGTCCCTGAGCTCCAAAGTCGAGAGTTCTATAGTGGGTATTAGTCGTTGGATGTTGGGAAGTCATAGACCATTGATCCACCCTACTTCCTGAGTTCGTCGATATGACACTCCGAGAGATTTGTTGGAAAGTGATTTGGAAACCATTGAAGCCAAAGTCCCCGAAGCTATGATCCACCTTAGATTTGAGCAAGGAATGTGGACCGTAGATCCACTATTCTTCACACGTTGTCATTTCATTGTTATGTGATGTTTGGGACGCGTGGAAAAAGGGAAAACTTTGAAGTTCTGGAGCCCCAAAGTCCCAAAGCTCTGGATAAGTGCCTATTAGCCTAGCGCTTGGTCACAACCCGTGGCCACATGAGATTGGGGGCCAAAGAAAAGGGCTAGTGCCCAGAAATTGATTTCAAAAAAAGGGGGGGACTTAGAGAAGGAGTTTTTGGGGTCCCAAATTGTACGGACCTATACCTAAAGATGTAAAGAAGGCATGTGTACCTTATGAGAGGATCCAGCATGAGTTTGAGAACAAAATTTAGCTCTAGAAGAATATCACCTGTGCAAAGATCATCTCACAAGAAAGACAATTTTTGGATAGCCATTAAGGTTAAGGTAGCTCACGCAGCTATGGTGAAAGAAGCTACATGAGCCATCAATCTAAGGAAATAATAGATCATGATCGTTGAAGCATGAATTCAGCAGAAAGCCACAACAACCATCAGATCTGGGAGTTGTAGAGGGTGATCGTCGGATTAACATCCGATTAAGTCATGACCGTCGAATCATCAAAAGTAAGATCTACGGTGGAGAGAAGTTGCGGAGATTGGGGGAATAAATAACATATGTGCAGGTTTAACCTCTGCAATCCTCCTAGACCGTCGATCTGTAGATTCGACAAGATCAACGGTTGGCATCGATTCCACTGCAGGCAAGCATTTTCTATTGCGAAACTCGAGAAAGGAGATAAATGTTGTGCTAGTTGGGACTCCGCAATTGTCCATGATTGTATATATCCACGCCGGTTCAAGCATGACCATCAATCCTCAATAGGAGGTCAACACCTGAAGAATTGAGCAATGTCATAGCCTCGATCACATGGGTCGGAGTTATAGGTCCTTTGGGCATACGAGTTGAACTAGTTTCAACGCCTTTGTATTAAAACTATGATTATGTGGATATTTGATCCTATTAGTGATCGAATATGAGAGCTAAGACGATCCTTGGAACCCTGATTTTGAGGTTTACAATGTAGTTACATTAGAATACTTCATAGGAGGGTTTTAGGACGGGAGGTCTTGTGTCAACAACTTTCTACTCATGACTCAGAATTGAGCAAGGAAGCAGTCATGGGAAAGGTCTTAGAAAGAGGATTCCAGGTATTCAACCATAATTAAGGATTGAGTAGCTCAGATTACAAGAAGTCAGAAAGAAGATTGTGGGTGACCATAAAAGAAAAAAAAATGTGTCTATGCTACCAAAATGGTATATTGTGGTTCTAGCTAGCAAATTTTGATGTATGTATGTTTTCAGATGTAATGATTACATTTAAAACAGAAACAATAAATAAATAAATGCTAGGGATGTCTACAGATCAAAGAAAGAAGGATGAATACAACTCTTCACTTTACATTTGAGATCTTTAAGAAGTTATTGGATCAGATGTTGGGTCCAATAAACAACATGGAAAACCCAAGTAAAATTTTGGTTAGGGGAAGAACTGTTCTATACACATTGATATATATGTCAAAATGTTAGTATTTTGATAAAGAAAGACGAAATGTGTGCATGGAGAAAGTGACAACATCTCCAAAGTTCAGTCCTATGGTTTGGATATAGCAACCCCATTATTGATATCGGAATGCGCAGTGGAAGCATGGTATGAAGGTCATCAAAGGTGACATGTTGAAGTTGAATATGCATGTCAGAAGGAAATTAGATGGGTTATGACAGGAGAAAGTAATAATTCATCAAGCAAATCCAAGTGTTGATATGCTCAATCATGGAAAGGATAAATCAGGTACCTCAAGAAGGAAGTTAGAGTTAACTATCCAAGGTTACTCAAATAACCTGACTGGAAATATAATTGGGTCATGAAGGAATTCGATCAGAGGGATCCAAGTAATAAGGAAATGCTAAAAATTAATATCAGCGTAATATGTGGTGGAAAGTATGCAAAGTAGACAAGGAAAAACTCCTGGATGGAGTCAAGTCCATGACCATCCTAAGATAATGGAAGAAGAAATCATGAGGTAGATATCAAGCTAATAGGAATGCATGACAACACTCCAAGAAGGAAAGAAAGAATAGTAGAGGATTGTTGATGCACTCCAAAGGTGTGAAGGTATTTCCATAAGAGCATGGAGATATCAAGTCAAGGATAATTTAAAAGTGAAATGACTTCTAAAGAGAAATCAATAAGGAACCAGGAAGAAGAAAACGGTTCTATGCATGGTTTTGAATGTAGAGGAGATGGTGCCTGACAAGAATCCATCTTAAGTAACATAGATCCATGAGTGGCAACCCAAAAGGTTGGAGGTATCACTTGAATCTATGATGGTAAGGTAAAATAAGGACTTTCAGTTAATTCTATACAGCTAGCAAAGGAGGCATATGTGCATCCTTATAGTATGCTAGAGATTGGATAGGAAGTCAATTTTGAGGCTAGTTGGCAAAGGGAAGAGAAGAGTACAAGAAAACCTCAAGTACTAAAGTATTCCATCAGAAAAGGGTTGAAAAAATGTGGTCCTGAAGAGTAACTGGATGTTGAAGAATCCAGAGTCTATAAAACAACTTTGTTTGGAATTATAATTCATCCAAGTATGAGTTGGGATAGAATGATCCAAGGGATAAATGAAAGTTTTAGGTTAATATCAGCTGAGTATTTGGCTGTAAATGCAAAGGAAGCCAAAAATGATTTGGCTGGAAATGAAAAGGCAGCAAAGAGTGATTTGGTTAGAAATGCAAAGGCAACCAAGAGTAATTTGGCTAGAAATGCAAAGGCATCCAAGAGTGATTTGGTTGGAAATGCAAAGGGCAGCCAAGAGTGATTTGGCTAGAAAGTGCTTAGGACAAAAATAGTCATGTACAGTGACTACAATGAGAGCACAAGAAGATTCAGGAATCCGGGAAGAATTGAAGACTTTTGGGATCAGCAAGGAAAAATTTTACAGGGAGAAAGAGGTTGTTGTAATTTATGTGGCAACAAGTATGTTGTGGCTTGTTGAGGACAGCCAAAGGAAAGAATGTTTGCATGTTGCAATTTTTGTTGGTGATGTTGTTGCAGAAGGAGGGAAGAACCAAAAATCTGAAGTGTTGGTTATAAGTTTGATAAAAGAAGCATGAAAGCTTCCATTTCCATCAGACATTCAGGTAGTATAAAATTTATTAATGGCAGTCATGCAGGTATGAGTTTAATACTCTTATTGCATAATTGTTTAAGGGAATTTAGGTAAGAATTTCCTCAGCCAGAGTTATTTTATAAAATCACATGAGTATATTATTGAATGCATACCACTGGATGTGGTAAAGGCTGGAGGCATGTATTAATTCAAAGATTTTTTATTTTTTTTTCTTTTAAATGCACACACTAACATAGTAGAATGTTATGTTAATTTGGTTATAGGGTAATAACCAAAGAAATAAAAGATAATAACTTGTTATAGGAATGAATGTCAATAAGCTAGTCATGTATGAGACCGGGACATGGTTGGATATGGCAAGGTATGGATATAAAAAGGTTATGAGCCACACAGGTACTAAAAGATTCTTACCTTTAAATAAAACTTGGACTGCCACCTTTTTGCTAACACTAATGAACACCACAAAATTATATTCTTGGTGTAGTGTTTGGGTCGAAAAGTAAGGCATCCAATTAATTGGGTAGACAATAGGAAGTGTGTGGAGAATGTGTCAACACATTGGCCAGAATTCCAATTTATGGATGGTGAGATACATGACTGAGATAAAGAGCATTATGTAATTCAATGCAAGGTCATTGAATAAGTATGCATTGAGAATTGCACTCATGCATAGTAAGTGATAGAATTGTATACTAAATGAAATTGTTGAATGTGTTTTGTAAGTACATGCATATATATTATTGCATGGAAATATTTTTTACTGACAATTGAAATGTTGTTAACTCATGAAGCTGAGGACATTTTAGGAGTTGTAAGACATTGCAACAGGAAAGTTGCAAGTCAAGTAGTCACATGAATACTGACTACAGAAAATTTCCTATTCAAAAAAAAAAGAAGTAATGAACTTACATATATTAATTAAGAACAGACATATGCATAGAATGGTGAGTCATTCTATTTTATTAAATTGTAGGGTAATTGTGATTGAATTGATAGGTGCAGGAAATTCTAAGATCACTGCATAAAGTTTTGTACATATTGCAATTGAATTATGATGTACATGAAATACTAACAATTTGTTGGCAGTATGCAAGATGAAGCCTTGCAGGAAAATGGTATGCAGTTTGGTGCTTGTGGAAAACCACAAGGAAGGTTGCAATCCTAATATGGCAACAACCAAGAAGAATTATGAAATAGAATTTCATGTTTTGGGGAAAAGTTGAATTCCCTTTTGAACTAAGTTTGAGTTCCTAAATGAATTATTGTATGTTCTCTCATGATAACTACATGTGGGTGATGTAGATGAGATGATGTTGATTAAAGTTGGAATGTTGACTACAAAGAGTAGCTCGRGGAAGATGTTTATTGGAGACAACAGATCTTACCCTGTGGATCCCCAGTGGATCTGAGTGTGTGTACACTTCTCCTTGGGTTTCCTTGGAGAAGKTTGGAGCCTTGGAGGGAGAAGTGTGGGGATAGGTTCCCCGGTARGAGGACTGAAGGGTACCTAGAGACCTCTGAGGACAGTTGGAACTCCTGGATCCATGATGCTCTGAGACTTCCTATCTGGCCTATGYTGGAAGTTGAGCAAACAATSAATTGTTGGACAGTGAATTTGCATACTACCTTGGGTTGTACAGGCATGTGGGGAAGAGAGACCATTGGTTGGAGTGYTATCGAGGTTTGGTACCTTGTCCTAGACCATGTTGATATTGATTGTGGACCATGGTTATCTTGGGAGGTCATTGCCTTGATGGAGTCATAGCCCCTGCTCGGGGGTAATACGTTGTTGAGATTGTATCAGTAGTGAGATCTAAGGTTGAGTGGAACATCGTAGATCTACAGTCAGTTGATGCTTTCAATGAGGTAATTGAAGCATGTTATAAAGAACAATGAGTTGAATTCTATCCTGAAGCAGCTCTATGGAATAAAGCAATTGAATTCTAGCTGTAGATAAAGCTTGGAGCTTTTTGAAGAATTTTTGAATTGTATATGTATAAACAAGTTGCACTGAGGATAGTGAAAATATTAGGGGAGGGGATTGTAATATCCCCAGGCAGAGCCCCAGTTGTAATTATGAATTGTAAACATGTTTGGTAGGATGGTGAGCCGAGTTATAATAAGTTATGAGGCTTATGTGATGATTAGGCTAGAGAGCCTAGATGCAAAGGCTAGTGAGCCTATTATTGTATATGTGTAAATACTCATATATTTAATATAAATACATCATTGTGTGTAGACTAGCCACGATAAAAGAAAATGGAGGACTAAGCTCCACTAGGTAGGGAAAGGGAAGGGGCTAAGAGGCTAGGAAAAGGGGCTAAGCTAGAGGGCTTACCTCTAAGGGAATAATATTATATTATTAATTCCTTAAAAGACTAAGGTTTGGGAAATAAACCCAATTACCCTAAGTTTCTTTTGGGGAGAGGAACGAACTCCAAGTGGAGAGGAGCGCACTTCATGAGCGCCATGTGTCATCTCATGCACATGCAATTATAAGTGGGAATTCTTACTATATTGGGGGCTTCTAACCATTCTTCCCAGGCATGCACACACTCACACACTAAGCCATGACCTCCATTATTGACCTTTGAACAAGCACACACCTCTGAAACCTATAGTCATTGAGATATCTTGTGTAGTTACTGTGAAGTCGGGCACATCTGTATTTTCTCGAGCCCGAGTTGTGTCTTAGCGGTTGTCTATTGCAGCCAACGCAGTTCCTTGGATGAGCATGGTTGCTGCTATATTCTATGTCCTTACCTGTTTTCATTTGTTAGCATCACATGTGTGTTGGCCGAATGTTATTGTTGTATTTTCTTAAGAGATGGTTTGAAGAAGCAGGTTGTCAGGCCTATGTACCACTCTGCCTAGATGAGAGAGAGTTTGTTGTGATTGAAGAAGTAGGTTGTCAGACCTATGAGCAACTCTCTCCAAGTGAGAGAGTTTGCTTAGGGAAGTGAGTTCTCCTGGAGGGATTGCAGTAGTAGCTACATAGCTCTAAGAATTCCTGATCTAACCTGTTGTTGAAGCCCAAGGAAAGGGAGGTGTAGCAATGGATGGACTGTTGGACAGCGAAGGTGTACACTCCTGGGGTGGGACAGACATGTGGGGAATGAGAGTATGTGAGATATGGGCGTAAGTGACTCCTTGGAGGAAATCCTTCCTGTTGTACTGTGTAGTACCCATAGCCTCAGCCAAGCCTAGGAATCCCTTTACCCGGGTGGAATTTAGTCCCAGCTCGGGGGTGACCCACTGCTGAGAGTGATGAGTAACATGGTCTATGGCTGAGAGGTTCATGGAAGTTCTGCAAGTAGTTGGTGTTCTTATATTAAAAGATAAGTACCACTTTTATGTTCATTTACATGTTGTGTATTTGTACATGTGCTATAATTGATGAGTAATGCATGTATATGATGTATGTGTAGGCTTACTTTTATTTCCACATTAATTTGTGTATTAGCAAAATATGTTGTTTGTTTATGTTTATATATATGCACATGATAATTTTCATTTCTATGAGGTAGCATGTCCCGGCCTAGGTGGCCTAGATGTGTATGATGTTTCCGCAAGAATCTATGTGTGGCATAGCCCAGCAGGTTATGGTTGGGTATGCTACAAATTGGTATCTAATTGGTATTAAAGCAGAAAAGAAAGATACAGTCATTGGTTGTGTTTCACAAAAGGGGTATGATGGTCAGGGATGTGACAGGATCGAAATATGAGCATATTTCAAAATAAATATATTCCAGTGGAGGCAATTGCAAGACTAGTGTTAAATCTTTCCCAGGAATTTAAGAGCGAGTCAAAGAAGCACAAGCCCTGCTTGCCATGCATGCTCTCTTTGCTCGTTGACACTCGGTGGGGGTTCTTTGATGGTGCCAATCAGGGCCATCCCCTCGATATGGTATAGGCGTGGTTTTACATATTTTAGACGTGCATTTTTTCCAGGTTAGATATGCCCTAGGGAGGGGCACCAACATGAAAGTCGAATTCACAACAATGTGGATGTTGCTTTTCTTGGCTAAGTCTTTAAACTTGAGGAAGGTAAATGTGTTGGGTGACTCCAAGGTGGAAATTGAGGGACAATAACAAAGTGCAAGTGAAAGTTATTCGTCTTCAAGCTTTGTTGAATCAGATTCAAACTTTCCTTCTCGATTTCGAATGGTTTTCCTTCGCTCACATTTTCAAAGAATTGAATTCAAAAACTGACTCTCTTTCCAAAGAAGTTATTTTTTTAGAAGATGGTTCTTTCATATCTCAGGAATTCTTTGAGAGTTTGTGTGAGGAAATGTCTTTTATGTTGTAGGTTGATTTAGTTATGGTTTTATGTTTTAATTGTTTGGAAGTAAACAATGTTTTTTTTTGAAAGGAATCATAAACTAGTTAGTCGATAGTTCCTTTTTGTAAAGACATTGAGAGTTAAAAGAATTGTCTAGAGAGTCTAGAGAGATACAGAGTAAGTTATTGTGCTTAGGCATGATCTCTAATGAACAAAGAACAATCCTTTTTGAGGATGGTAATATGTATATTTCAAAAATGGAATATAAAGATTTTTTTTCTCTCAGGAAAAAAAATATAAAAATACGGTGTTCAATTCTCATGTTGAGGTTTGTCTATTACTTGCAAAGAAGTCTTGGTTATTTTTCTTAATGATCTATGGGTTTATGCATTTCATTAAGATAATTTTATAATGGTAAACACATCCAAATCAAGGCATTGATAGCATGATTATGTTCTTACTAATGATTGAGTCCATGTCAAAAACATATTTGTTGTGTTGATGTCTTGATCCTCAATGGATATGTATATGGGTACTAAATGGTAATGTGATAGGGGTAATATCATATTATAGTAAGGAATGGTGTGATTATTTCATTACTTTTTATAGAGATGTGATAATGCAATGTGTGCGGTTGTTTATTTGAGGTATATGAAGAAAAATCAAA
>JASDQU010208174.1:0-14413 GCA_032191745.1 Picea mariana | reverse complement strand
GTAGGGTCATTGGGGGGGGGGTGAATTCTAGAGGAATATCTCCAAACATAGGGTTGAGATCAACTAGGGTCATTGGGGGGCGGGGATTGAATTATAGAGGAATATCTCCAAAAATAGGGTTGAGATCAACTAGGGTCATTTTGTTTTGAGGGAGGGTATGTGGGGGAGAAGTAGGAGGTTGAAGGTTCAGGAGAGAGACAATACATAAGGTATTATTGATGGGGGGCTGGATGCCTAGACCATAAATTTTAAGATTCAATATTTACATTTAGGACATTCTTTCATTTTTTTCAAGACACGAGCTTAGTCCTTAGGAATTCCTGTAGTATGAATAGATATGGAGGAGGAGGGGAAAAGGGAAGTTTGTTTTGGATTAAGAGGATATTTTTAAGAGTTTTATTTTTTAGGATTCAACATCTTAGAAAGAGGGGTGGTAAGGCTTACCTATTACTCAGTCTTCTTCTTCAAGTTCATCGAGTCTCTTTCCAACTACTATTCTCTCAGGATAAATATATTGTAGTTGTTCAATATCCCTACAAAATTTGCATTTGAAGGGAACATTCATGAATTTAATCCATTTGTTTTTCAATGTGTGGTTCTTACATAGTTTAAACCTATTTCTTTCAAGAGGCCTTCATTAAAATACATTTCTACATAGATTTTTGTGACAACTAAGGCATCCGTATCTAGAGTATGTTTTTCATATTTTATGAAGGTCCCATGTTTATCATCTATTTGCTTGAGAATACCCAAAGTCTATAATTACATTAGTAGATTGGGAATATTGGTATATGTGGGAATCTTGGTAATTCTATAATTGGCTGAGTCAAACCTATGAACCTAGTCCCTAATGAAAATACATGTTTCATTGTGGAAGGACCTTTATTTCTCATGATGTCTCAATCCTACCAAGTTTTGGGGATGAATGCAACAAAATTCATTGAGTTAAAGTGTAACTTTAGACATATCCTAATGTCTTCACCCATTTTTCCACCACCCAACCTTTCAAGACCTTTTAATATAGCTCTTTTCCTCCACTAAATTTTCCAATAAATGATAGGGAGGAGCAAAGGAGGATGGTTCTTTGAACCTTCTCATTCATAACATCAATAAGTATTTCTCCAAGGTGAATCTTTATGCTCTTGGGATTAGGATTATTCTACTTAAACATGGGTGGAAGGCTCAATGGATTATTGCAGGGAATAGAGAGTGAATCCCAATTCGATAGAGATCAAACCATATCAATAGGTAATTAGTATCAAAAGGCTTTGGCCAAAGGATAGTAAGCGGTTTGGGTATGGTGTGCATGAGACAAAGGTGATGAGGTGGTAGGATATGCATAGAAGGGTAAATCTAATGGAAGCTTAGGTAATGATGACAATATATGGATTTGCATTACTAGAAGGTCATTTCAAGGAGGGAGAAAAATATTTCAATCATGAGGGAGGTAAGAATGACAATAGAGGGATTTGCATTACCAAAAGGTCATTTCAAGAAGGGAGAAAAATATTTCAATCATGAGGGAGTTAAGGTATGTTTTGCAAAAGAGGACATGGGGAGGTGTGCAGGCTGTCATGTTGACAGGATGGCAAGGGAGGATTGGGTTGTCTAATGGATAGAATGGTTTCTATTACTATCCTAGGTTAGAGCATGACTGTAGATCTAAGGTCTAGTCTCAGCTCCTAGTCATTCCTCATATGTTTTGATAATTATTTCCCTTAAAAAATGCAAGGTTATATTATGATAATCTGAAATATTTTCACGATAGAGCAATATTATTATTGACTGAAAATAAATTATCCGATTATATTTCACTCACCTCTAAGCCCCATTATTTTCAGGATAACATAGAAAGTTATGCCCAACTCGTGTTTAGTATGATTTACAGACTTTTATCAAGTCATCCAATGAAGAAGTATGGATGAAATTAAATTATGTTATATTTCAAATCAAAATGATGACAATTAATATGGATAAGAAGTAACATGTATCAAATGCAAGTTCCACTCCATGATTTAATGGCTTCAAACATAGTCATCTTGATTTTTCTATAACACCACTTACAAAACCTCTGGTTATCCAAACTATATAAATGGCAATAGTAAGGTGGTAAAAGTAAATCTATCGGTATTATTTGATCTCTTTTGATAACAAAAAGGACAAACATTGAGAGGCATGGGTAAATATTCAATTAATATTATCCTAGTATATATTACACCCATTAAGCAACAAAACATTATTGTCATTGCCATAACTTCAATAAACAATCACAATACCCTTTCTAATACAAATTCCTTACTTAGTGGAGTAGAATGTTGTGCTCCACCTACATTTATGCAATAATTAGTAGTTGTAAGAATAGTATTGAGAAATGTTTTGCATCCATTGAGTAGCACATCGTTATCATATTTGGTAGGAATTCAATAAATAATTTCGTTCCCCCATCTATTAGTACAGTCCTTTCTAATGCAGTAGAGTGTTGTGCTCAACACACTCTTATGCAATAGTTAGCGACCATTATAATGGTAGTGATAAAATATGTATGATACTAATGGTTAAAACAATCATAAAACAAATTTATCCTTTAAGCTCATGTATACAAATCATTTTGCAAGCGTGATTTGTTTTATCCTTCTTTCAGTGCAAGTCCTTTTTCCAAGTTCAAATTTGATGTGTATTCCAACATGCCTTTTGAGCCTACCCCCTCGATTTTTAGATTGAGCCCGAATTTAAAATTGATCATTTCTTCTTCTTTTGTTTGTCAGGTTCTGCTCCATCTACTTATCGAACTTGATCTTCAAATCATGCCTCCTCTCTTAGACTTTGGTGTGGGCAGGTCCCAATTTTTTATTTGTCTTGATTGCTAAATTGAACCCCCTAGACACCAAACTACTTGTTCATTTCTCTTATCTTTTTTGAGCCTCTATTCAATATTTGAGATCTTGTTTTTGAACGAGAAATCTTGATAACAAGCTTTCTAAATTTTACTGTTGATTGGTCSAAACCTTTGAAYTGGGCCTCCTCCTCATGAACCCTTGCTTCAATTTCATGATCAGGTTTGATGGCCAAATCAGTTCCTCCTTCTTTGAATGATAGTGAGAATGGGTTCTAACTCTTCAATCAACCCTGATTCTTTGATCGACCCCTTTCTTTCAAACTCTTCACATGCATGAAATTCTAAAAAGTTTGGATATAATTCTATAATGTACATATCACTTGTGCATTAACATGATTTTAATGCATGTCTTGTATTAGCCTATTTTGATGGTGACATAACTCAAACCACCACCTTTTGAACTTATAAATAAATGCAAGCTTGTTGTTTGGGTTTTTGAAATAGAAATTTGAAGTTGAACATAAAAAGTTCATTGGTTCAAATAATCAACACATTTAACCAATGATTAGTTTCCCTTTGTAACACTTGAAGTTGTAGAGGAATCCATGAGCATTACAGCCCAAACATAGCCACCTATCCATAAGTTTTTTTAAACAAGTGCTCGATTTCAAAGTGGTCTTATTCACTTAGCATGATATATTTTAAAACGAGCTAGTTAGGTGCATTCTCTTTTGTTTTACTTGTGGTATTATCCATGTTTCATTCAAAAAATTTCTAGTTCAAATGTAGGTAGCGATTGCATGCATCCTAGTACATTTCTTCTTTCCACCCTTAAAAAAAACGGTCACATATGTGTGGGCCACTAACATGTAACTAACTCGTATTTCCTTTCTTTTCCTTTGTGAATTGATTTTTAAATCTACCTATGAACCTGAACCATTTTTTCTGCTTCATTTCAATTTCAAAGTTTTGTATCTTTTGAGAAGACCTGAGTCTGAACTATAAATCTGAGCTAAAAAATTCAAAGCTCTATGTCTACTACAATAATGTGCACCTTAATTCAAGGTTAATATTATCATACTTAAAGACTATCTTTCAATTCAAATCACTAGAAGGAATTTGTTAATTCATTTGGTTCAATTTTCAAGACAAAGCTCATGTGCCTTGTTTTTTGTGTTGCACTAACATGTGGGGATTACTAAATGGATACCAAAGGATGTGGGAGAAATAAAAAAGGCATGAAATAGAAAACATTATTAGGACAACCAAAGGATTTCATTGAAATCAAAGAGGATCTTGAAGAAGCAACATCGGTAGGCAAGTAGAACTCCATAGTAGTATAATCATCAATTAAGAAGGAGAAGAAACCAATCAAAGGAAAGCAGCCGATCATGGAATCCCAAGCTACTGAAGATATTGAATTTCCCATTTATGTAGAAACTTCTTACACTACTGGAATTGATGGGGTCCACACATATAATGAACTATTCCATTGGATTAAATATGAAAAGGGGCTAAGAGATGATGGGGACTTGAATTGAAGAGAAGAAGTAGATATCACCATAGATTAGAATTTGAAGAAATATTTCATACGCAATGCATCAAACATATATCCAATGTTACCATGTGAAGAGATGATTAGATATATGATACAACATACATAGGTTAGCACTAGGAGAATTCTGAATGACTAGGGAAACTGTGTTGGATCATTTGCATCAACATACTTTGAAGCTTACTACAAGATTTCAAAGGTAGAAATCTACTTCAACAATGACCGATTGAGAGTATTTACTCATGAGCATAAATTTTATGGCATCTTTGTTGACTGGTATGCGGAAGGTGGAAATTTCAAAGATCTAAGTAATAATGTAACATCCTCGTTTTCAAACTCCAAAATAGCTATGTATAATGTAAATGTAATGTATGGTCGAGAGACAAAGCAATGTAATATGTAAATGATGTAAATTGAATATAATGAATAAAATGTATCACCAGTTGTAGATGGACACAGATGGATATTTGGGGGCTAAGTATATGTTATCACCTTAAAAAATTTCATGTCGAGATCTAAATTTTTTGGAAATTTAGCGAAATGCTATACCACAGTAGAGGCGTGATAGTTTAGGGGGGCCAACTATATCCCACAACATATAGACAAATATAGTGGAGGTGGGAAGGGAGTAGCTCGGGGGACCATCGATTTTGAAGAATCCCAGATCCACGATTGAGGCCCACATCAGGCCGACAAATAGCACAGAACTTAATGTCGCGAAGGCAGACCGGTGAAAACCATTATGGTTTTGATGGGGAACACGTGGCACTCTTACACATGCATCGGGGAAGACAACAGATTTCCCGAAACCACTTTTCCCATGACCTTGATGTCACGTGGTTTAAAATGTCACATCAATAACTCGTGGGAAGGATGGCAGTGGATCAAATCACCCTACATCATTTATCCATGTACTTTCCCAGATGACGTATCAAAAGGACGTCGTCACATAACTAACTCGAAGCTCATCATTCAAAATGGATTGATGAAGTGTGGAATAACAACGTACTATGACAGTAATTCATGATTAAAATGCAAAGACTATCAAATCTCAGATATGAAATCATTTTATCCTATTCTGGGAAATTGCCATCTTATGCATAAGAAAAACAAGCTCGACCTATGTTGATTTCCTGAGTCCTGTAAATTCAAAGGGTGGACAAATCGAGGTCTCTGCAAAGTCCAAAATGTATGGATAATACTCATCAAACGGTGTCTGGTGTGACTAGGTTCTCAACTAATGTGCCAAGTAGGTCAATAAGTAAGAAAGAAAGATGGGTCTTGTAGATACTGGCAACTAAATTTCATACTGAACCTACAACTGAGACAGATTCGGGGGTCAAATTAAACCTCGTTATGAGGGATCTCGTCATAAATGAGAACGCAAACAATACCTACCATCCAGCCACAAAGAGAAAGAGGAGAAAAAGGCGGAGGACGGAGGCCAAAACCGAGATGATAGAGAGCGTTGGAGAAAATCTCGCTTGGTCGAGTACCTTGGAAGAGGAAATCTCCAAGCCGAGGTAAATCCTCAGGTAAATTTAGGTGTAGTTCAGAAAGTTTTGGACAGATGGTAGCTTAAGAAAAGGGAGTCCTGATACAACAGACCGGTTACTAACGATCCCTTTAAATAATATAATTGTTCTTCCTTTTTGTAACTTGTATCTATTTTAGAATTATGAGGAAGTTGGAATGGTTTAAATTCCACACAAAATTCCTCTATATATGTTTGGTCTTACGAGTATAGAAAGATGGAGAAAGGAGGAGCCTGCCCTCTGTGAAGGAAAACTTTGTAAATCTTTGGGGCTAGAATGAATACATGGATGCAAAGGCCGATTTCAGACTTTTTATGAAAAGATTCTAACTGGTGGTGTTATGAGTCTCATTTTCTCTCACAGTGTGTGATTCGTGTTATTCTACATTTCATTGCTGCTTTCCTCTGTCTAAATTGAGAAATTAAAAGTCCAAAATTAATTATTCAATGCTCTTGGCTTGGGGATTTAGACTATGTTTATCTCTTCTAAACCATTTCATAATTCATTGCTATAATGCTCTGATAATAGTTGTGTGTTTCTTTTCTTCTGATACCATCTAAATTTTCAAGTATAAACTCAGAAATCACTTCCTCATTTATCCTTTTCCTCTTAATTGTTTTCATGATTTGGAAATGCATCCTACATTCCTGACCCCATAGCCCAAAGGTCATCTTCATATCTTCAACAATTTTATTATAAATCCCCAAAACAAACCAAATCTAGCCATCGGTTTCCATAGATATATCAAGTGACACGAGAGATCCCTCTCTGAGTTGAGCAGGCTAGTGCCTTAACTCTAAAGTTGGATGAAACAATTACCTTTGTTGTTTGTCTATTCAGTCAGAAAGAATTTACAGAGTGCTAACAATATCGACAATATAAGGAAGGAGTCCAATGGCAGGGAGATTTTACCCATGTCTATTAAACCAAAACCCATTTCTTATTTCTTTCTAAATTATTCTTACCAGGAACCTTCCATTAGTTGTTGACTGTTCTAGAGACCAATCATTGAATTCATGTAAGAGGGTGGGTGTGAGAGTCACATCCCATAGTTATTGAGAGCATGGGGGTTGAGTAAAATCAGATTAGGAAAGAGTGCAAGTCAATCAAGAAAGAGAAAAGGAGGAAATTTGTACGGGTAGGAGACCATAATTTCACATTCACGTTTTTGCATAGAGAGTTGATTTTACATGGAGTTTTCTGGTCAGCAATGGAGTTCTGAGTGTTGAAGATTGAAGGTAGTTGTTATGGGTAAGTTTGGCAGTTTTTTAGAGTTGAAAATTCATGGAGAAAGAGGTTGTCTTTCTGGGAGTAACATGTTGTTTGAAATTCACCAAGGGAGCACGTGTTTTGTTATTGGGAGAATTCGTGTCTGTAGCTGTAGAATGCCTGAGGTCCTGGCAAGTAGATTTCATATCCAACCTATGTTGGAAGCCCTATAAGGGAGTGGAAAGGCCTGAGGGACTATGAGAAGTAAAGGGGGATTCCATCCCTTGGGTTGTGCAGGTTGAGGGGAAGAGAGTTGGTGGACTAGAATTAACTGTGATTTTAACTTTTGAGAAGGGGACATTATCTAGCCTTAGGGACCACCGTCTCTTATGGATTCATAGCCCCAACTTGAGGATGAATTGTTGTTGAGAATGGGAACATTAGGCCTATGGATGGGAGGAACGTTTGTCTTCTGCAACAGGTTGCATACTTTCTTAAGATAAGTGTTCTTACTTGTTGTTTTCATTTATGTTAAATGATAATATAATTGTTGTGCAATTTACTATGATTTATCTTGGTTAAATGCTACTTATTGCGAGCAAAATGATGCATTCAAATATATATTTATGTGGTTGAATGTTTTTGTCTATTGTTTAGTTGTTTCTAAGCACAATGAAAGTAGTTGCATTTATGAAAGTAGTTGCATTTAAGAAGCATAGACAGTTGCATGAGCTTGAATGTCATGTTGTGTTTTATTTCAACATTTAGAATTGGTATTAGAAATTTTGTTTGGGTCGTTTTAGCAAGTGACATAACCCAAATGGGGGATGGGTATGTTACAAATAAGTATTTCCCTACCAAAAAACTCGGGTCAAGATACACATGGGCAACCCAACTAGTAAGTAGGACCTATGGAGAAAAAGATGCAACTCATGTGAGGATAGATTGGGTGCCAATGATGGATGAGATAACTAAGAGGGGTAAATTTTCAATTGGGCTACTATCATATCCAACACATTGGAAAAAGCTATAGGAAAGGATCAAACAAATGTAGTCTCATAAACCAAAGAGTTTGATATGTATTCTTGCTTATTGGAAGTGGTGTGTGCCTCTAACATATTCACAGGTCTAATATGGTCTTAGTCTCCACAACAACCCCCTATTCATGTCTATTTTGATGATTTATGAAAGAACATGTACAAATATCAGTTTTCCCTTATCTATGATGGATTCTTGGCACCATTGTATGAGATTGTATTTCATAAACCTTTCCCAAGGCTCCTTTCATGATTTTGGTTCACATTGGAGATGAAACTTCCAACCTTCCCAATTATGATTTGCATTGGTGAATATCCCTTGTCCCATCAACTCAGATGTTTCTTTCACACATGTTAAGCTATTGATTATTTGTTGTTGCTATTGGTTTTAATCTTTCTTCTGTTGGGCTTGGGTTTGACAAAATTTATAATGTACTTGTTGTCGATGTGAATAGTTGTACGCACATCTCCTATTCTTTAATTGATTATTATGGAAATTTTTTTCAATTTAAGATCAACATGCATTATGCTTATGTAAGATCGCAAGTGCCTAGCAGTGATTCAATAGATATGATAGCCTTACCTTTCCTTTTTTATGAAGAGAGGTTAAGTAAGGAAATTGATACTTAGGAGTGCATTGAAAATCACATTGACAAGTAAGGGTTTATACAATATATACAAAAATATGGCTTATGACTATCTATAAAATTTATGGTTACACTCTCTTAGGTAAAACTGAAAAAGACATAATTGATATTGCTAAAGAATAATTTAGAAAGTGTCATTGTTAAGTAGTTTTTGATTGCAAATATTTATAAAAAGAGGGGGTAGAAATTGTTGAAAGATTGGTTTTCATTTATGTCAACCCTTGAAGAAGTCAGGAAACCCTGAAGGTATGGTTTTGGACCCTGTAGTTGTTCAAATAAAAAGGCCATGAAGGACATTGTTATTGCATGTGATTAATTCATGGAAGGATAGTACACATAATGTCATTTATGATTATATGTGGTACACCATGTGGTTCCTCACGGTTGAGGAGTTATGGCCTTGTGAAGTTGGAGGACCCCGAAAAATGATCTAGAAGCCCCTCGAAGGTCAACAAAGAAGTTACAGGTCATTTACTAAGGGTAAAGTAGTTGCAACAAGAATTTAATTATGGGTAAAGTGGTTGCAACAAGAGGATGTGGGTTATCCCTAAAATAAGGAAAAGGGGTAAAATAATTACAAACTAACCCCTAAAGGAAGTCACTTAGAAAGTATAAATAAGACTTCAAGAGACTCTTATTAACACCTTTTGAGTACATTGAATATCTATATTGTAAAGTGTTATGGGTAGGTACTATTGAAAAATATAAAGCAGTGAGTCTGAGGCAACGAAGTTCAGTGAAGAGAGAATTTGCAGGAGCTGAAGGGACGAAGTTGAGCTTATTGTTATAGGGTTTTCCTGAGGCTATCTATGAGTTGTAGTAAAGGATGAGCATGGAAATCTGTGAGTTTCAATGAAGGAAGAGTGCGGACATCCACAGGGATTGGTGAAGGAAAACACAAACTCTGAGAGAAGCAGATAAATCTGTGAGCTGCAAAGGCATTAGGGCGTGGACATCCACGAGCCACAATGGGAAAAAGCGTGGACATTTGCGAGTTTACAAAGAAGAGGGTGCAAATCTGTTGAGGAAACTGAAGTTCAGAAGATCAAATCCATCAGGTCAGCTACAATTTGAGAGGTCTGGTTTATTATGTATGTTAGGGTCTATATTTTGTAGTAGTCCATCGCAGAAATGTCTTATTAGTTCATGAATATTTGTTTTGGAAGACACTCTTTTGGATATTGGTATGATGGTTTGAGTCATAAAGGTTGAGTGGTAACAACTGATGAAGTATAGTGGCAATGGCAGTGATAGATCAATAACAGGTTAATTGATTCAATGGTAGTGACAATTTGTTTACATTTGTATTTCTAGGTGGTTGGACAGGGCAAGGAAAGGGGGTTGTAGCCTCCTTTTGGTTAGTGCCAGAGAATTGGGGAGTTGGAGCTTCCTTCATGTTGTAGCTTGAAAACTAGGGGTTTGGAGCCTCCTTCCAGTTGGTGCTGGAGAATTGGGGATTTGGAGCTTCCTTCATGTTATATCCTGAAAACTAGGGGGTTGGAGCCTCCTTCCAGTTGTAGCTAGAAAATAAGGAAGTTGGTGCTTCCTATGAATGAATTTCTTCTGACATATAAGAAAAGCATTCTTTGGTTTTTTCCCACATTGGGTTTCCACGTAAACTTTTGGTGTACTGTGTATTTGTGGCTGCTTATTATTCATGGTTGATTTATACTACTGATGATATATTAAATGTTAATGTTAAATTGTTGAATACTGCTCATAAAGTTAAAAAATACACATTGTGGTTAAAAGTGGAAATAAAGTGCTCATATTGATTCACCCCCTCTTTTAGTATTTCCACAATTGTTATCAGAGTAGATCCTTCAAGAAACAATGTAACCACTGGAAGGAGATCATGGAATACGCTAAGAATGGAACACCAAGGTTTGATGGATAGAACTGTGCCCTTTGGAATAAAAGGATGGAAACCTTTTTACAAGCACATGGATTTGATGTTTGAAGTCAGTAGTAGATGGATATACAACATCAACCACTCCCCCAATTGACAAAGATGGAAATAAACTTAGTGATAACAATTCAAAGGCTAAATGAACCATTCTGAGCAGTCTGGATAATTCAATATTTGTCAAAGTTATGAATTGCAAGACTGCAAAGGATATTTGGGATAAAATTCAAATTTTTTATGAAGGAGATGCAAAAGTCAATGGAGTTAAGCTTCAAATCCTTAGAGAAAAATTTGTGCAATTGAAGATGAAGGAATATGAATACATTATAGCCTACTTTCTACGAGTTGAAAAATCAGTGAACACCATTAGAGGACTGAGAGAAGAAGTCGATGAATTGGTGATTGTTCAAAAGGTTCTAAGATCTCTTCCTATGAGATTTTATCCTAATATATCAACCCTAGAAGAAAGAACAAATCTTAATAGTTTGAGTATGGACGAGCTACATGGAATATTCACAGCTTATGAAATGAGGGTAGAACAAGATAACCTAGTCATGAAGGAAACAACATTAAAGGCATCCAAGATGACAAAGAAGTAGAACAAGCCAAAGTCGAAACCAGAATCTAGTTGCAACAATGATTCATAAGAAGATGAAGAAGTAGAAAATTTCATGAGAAAGTTGAAAAGAGGAACTAACAAGTACAAAGGTATGCTTCCATTAAAATGTTTTGATTGTAATGGTATTGGTCATTTTGCTTCTAAATTTCCTTATTCTAAGAATAAAGGTAGTAATGATGAAGAAGAACCTAAGAAGAAAAAAAAAAATTAAAAGGGAGAGAAGAGAAGGAACAAAAATAAATTCTTCAAGAAAACCTTGTACTCAAAGGAAGACAACTCCTCATCAGATGAAAATGATGATAATGAAAGTGATTAAGAAAGAGTACTCTTCATGGAAATAGAAGATGATGAAGAAGAAGGAGAAGAAGAAGGAGAAGTCAATCTCAGAACCTCAGAACATAATTAATCAATGCCTTATAAGAACTATGGAAAGAAAGAAAGAAAGTAAATTCACTCAAGGCATAATTAAAGAAGAAAGAAGGATATAAAAAATCCAACTCATAATAAATCGAGCAGATAATTACAAAGTTAAAAATCTAGGTAGAAGAAGGAAGAATGATTGAAGAAACACTCATAAATCAGTTAGAACATAAGGAGAAGATGATTGAAAGTTTGGAAGAAGAAATAGTAATCTTAAGAAAAGATCTTCAGAAGAAAGATATGCAGCAGAACAAAACCAAGATATTGGATGATATCATCAGTAGTCAAAGGCCATATTATGACAGGTCTGGGATAGGATATAACCATATGAAAATTGAGAAAGGTTCAATCTCCAAGACAACAAATCAAGAATCAAAACAAAGAACCTATGCAGAAATAGTCATGGGTACTCAAGAAGAAAATAAGAGAGGAACTGGACCACTTAGAAGATTTAGATAAAAAAACCAACAATCAGCAACATCTCAAGAAGAAGAAGGTTTTAGAAGAGAAACACCATTCAAAAGACCCCCTACATTCAGGTATCAAACTATTTTTCTTGGTTTATGCTATTCTCGTAACAATTTTGGTCAGAAAGTTGTAAACTGTAGATCCTATGCCAAGAACAGAAGAAACTATGAAGGTTATTCAAACAACAATTATCCTAGAAAGTACATGAATAATAGAACAAAAATCACAACAGTTTTGGTTCACTAAGTAATGAAATAGAGTGCTACAAGTGCAACAATTTTGGACACATGGCCAAAGATTGTAGACTGATTGTTTCTCCAAAGGAACCAAAGTAGAATAGAAACAATCATAAACAAGAACCACAAAGGATATGGAGAAGAAAGTAGGATCAATTCAACATTGAAGAATTCTCACTTGCTCTACAAGTGCAACACAAGAAAAGTGGGTGGTATGTTGACAACGATTGTTAGAATCATATGATAGGTGACAAGAACATGTTTTTGACTCTGAATGAGGAACAAGATGGATTAGTTTCATTTGGAAATGATAACTCAGCCAAAATAATGTTGGGTATGTCTTATGGATCAGTTTCTGCCTCGGGACCGCATTATATTTAGGTGTTTTTTCGACACATGGTTTCTTTACCGATGGTTTTATATTTCCGGTTAAGGAATTAGGGTTTTGGACTAATCCAAGTCACTGGGTTATGGTTTTGGATGTCGCTGGCTCCTATATGTATTTTGTATTGTAAACATTGTAACATGATGAATAATATATAATATATTGGTTTTCTCGGTTTGGGTTTCCAGGGGAAAAATCTATGTGTAATGTTTGTATTTTCCATTGTATCTTTTTTGTTCCTTTACTGAATATATGTTTGCAGTAGATATTGTACAAGGTTAGAATTTACATTTTCTATTAGAGCTTTATTGGCTTCAGGGGGATGCCTTTGTGGTCAAGGGTTTCGCTCGGGACTGTGATAAGCCTTGTTACAGTGGGAGATCTGTGGTATTGCTTTTTTAGGTGAAAAGAAATGGAAAGCAATTCAAAGATGGATATTGAGAAGTTTAATGGGAAAATTTTTGAGATGTGGAAGCTCAATATGGAAGATCTGTTGGTGGACAGAGATCAGTGGATCACGGTAGATCCAGGTACTGCACCTGCAGGAACTTCTGCAGATGACTGGAAAAAGTTGGATTGGAAGGCAAAAAGTACAATCCGACTATGCCTCTCTGATACAATATTACTGAATGTGTCAAAGGAAGCTACATACAAGGATTTATGGGAAAATTTGGGGAAGTTGTATCAGTCTAAGTCCCTGGTAAATAAGCTATTCCTGAGAAAGAAGTTGTATAACCTGAGGATGAGAGATGGAGACTCGGTGGCAGAGCATTTGAATGCCTTCAATACCGTGGTAAGTCAGTTAGTATATGTTGAGATTAAAATTTTAGATGAAGATAAATGTATCAATTTGTTGTGTTCTTTACCAGACTCGTGGGATAGTATGGTTGTGGCCATAGGTAGTAATACAACTTCCTTGAAGTTTGAAGAAGTGGTCTCATCCTTGTTGTTGGAGGAGATGAGACGAAAGAATATGGAAGGACATAGCACAAACGCATTATTTGCAAGAGAACATTCCCAAGAAAGAAATATATCTAATTTATCAAGTGGGAGATCTAAGTCTAAGGGTAGATCTAAATCTCCCGGAAACTTTGTAAGGGTATGTTGGAGATGTGGAAAAGAAGGGCATTATAAGAAGCATTGTAGATCCAAAGTTGAGAAAAAGAAGGGATATGAAGAATCTTCTTCTACAGAAGAAAAGACCTCCAAGGAAGAAGGAGGGGATGTGTACTTGGAATCTTCAAGCACACATGTAGATCATGAGGCATGGTTGGTTGAATCTGGTGCATCCTTTCTACGAATATGAAAGGTATGATGGAGGTAATGTTTTCTTAGGTAATGATTCAACAACCAGAATCATAGGAAGAGGAAGGGTCAAGTTGAGGCTCATAGATGGAAGGATTAGAACACTGCCTGGTGTTCTGCACATCCTAGGTTTGGCCAGAAATTTGATTTATGTAAGCAAAATGGATGATGCAAGGGTAAAAACAATATTTGAAAAGAAAACCTGCATGATGGTTCAAGGAGCAATGGTGTTGTTGAGGGGAGTTTGGTTTGGAA
>JASDQU010208173.1:17632-28412 GCA_032191745.1 Picea mariana | reverse complement strand
GTAATTATGGTTTTGTTGGTGCATTGAACCCTGGGTATGCCCCTGTGCCAACATATTACTTACAGCAATTACAAAGGAAAAACTACTTACTTAATGAATTACTAAGATAATATGATTACAGTAGTCATGATACTAAATTACAATCAATCCCTTATCAAGAAATTACATAATAAAATTCAGAGATATGAAAATATAGGAGAAACACATAACTCAAACTGAACATAATTCGAAATATGTGTCTACACTTGTATTAATACTCACAAAAGGAGGGTTTTCTCTATTACATATGGAAAGAAGTAGCTCTAAATAGATCTTACATCTATGTATTTGTACAAAATCTGTCACAACTCAAAACGATTGGACTTGTTACAATTTTTAATTAAAATAGCATAATTCAGAAATAAGATAGCAGTGTGTAAAATCCGATGAGCTTTGCTGGCATTTTCTTCTCTCTCTTCACCTGCTAAAAAACATTTATTTTCCTCATTCCTTTAGGCTGGACACATTTGTCATCTAGTCTTCTCAATAGTTCGGCATTATCTCTTAGCCATTGTAGTTTTGTTTCCATTTGTCTCTCCATCTATATTTAGTAATGCAATGACACGTTTTTACTTTCTCCCCATTGTGCTTGTTTTTCCATGCTCAATGCATTGGTTGCATCTATTTAAAAAATCCACCACCAACCTTGATGGCTCAATCRTTTCATTCACCTCAAAACTGTATAATTCCCTTTCTACTTGAGGTAGTTGTCCTTGGATCTTTTTCACCTCTTGAGCTATGGCCTAGGACTGTGAACTTGGGTCCACTAGYGATTTATTAATCTTAATAAGATTGATCTRGCTCATTTCTTGAATGGCTTCCAGAGTTTCTTCCTTGTTCTTTCTATAATTATGTTGGTTCATTTCAATATCGATTTGTCCCAGGGCCTCCGCGATACTGCTTCCCTCAAAATAAATTATATTTTTTTCAAAGGATGATAACACTTCTTGGAAATCATCTTTCACCTCCAAGTCTAATCTCTTGCTCTTTTCCAAATTCGTTTCCCACACCTTCAGGGCCATATCACCTCTTATTTGTTCAGATGGGGAAACCCGAGGAAAAGTAGGGACATTATCTTTTTGTGCCAATATGATGGATTCTTGAAACTTAGCTCGAGTTGAGCAAGATTCCATTTCCTTAATATAGACATCCTTCCGAGCAATGTCTACTGCTTGGTAGCACTTCCCGATGGCATCAACCTTCATAAAAAGATCTTGTTGGGCCATTTCTAGTTTTTCGTTTATTTCCAGTGCTTGAGTTTGGAAGGCTGAAATGTCTACTGATGTAACTTTAGCTAGGTCTAATCTGGTTTGCAATTTCCTTATTAACTCATCACATTGAGTGGCCAATCCTTTGTTGGCCTGTGAATTTCGATGGAGCTCCTCGAGGTTAGCCTACAGCTGTTGGATTTGACGTCGGTCATAAGCTCTGATTTGTTCAAAGTATTGGCTCATCTTATTCTTTATAGTTTGTTCCATGGTCAGTATTTGATCTTGCAACTACCCCACCAATAAGATTTTTTCTCTTAGTTGCTCTACCAAATTCTCCACAGACCATTAATTTGCAGTGGCAAAGGCACCCAATGAACCTACAACTTCTTTCGCAAATTTTGAATCATCGCCATTATTTTCGTCATACAACATCCTCTGCCTTTTGGTTATTACTATGTCCTTCTGGTGTGATTCTCTCTTAATGATGGCCCTTCGTTTCTTGCTAAAGAAGAAATCTAAAGGAGGCATCTCTTCGGGCAATACTAGGGTAAGATCACTTACAAGAATGATTTCAGAACTAGGATTTCCGAAGCTAGACTGTAGAGGTGTCAATGATTTAATAGGAGTACCGATCTCCATAGATGGTTGTTTCTCTACTGTATCGGTGGCAGATGTGGTTGGTTTCGAAGGGGTTGCATCATGTCCTTGATTTAGGTAAGCTTTGAGATGAGCTAAGGCCCGGGGGCTTAGATGTTCTGATAATGGGGCTTATAATTCTTAAGTCAAAACCTCAGAGCTCTTTGGGTTTTCCTCAATATTATGTTTTCTAGAGTACCCTGTTTCAAAACCTGGAAATATAGATTCCTATACAAGAGGAGCGGCTATCGATTCTCCTTGTAGTATTTTCGACAAACTGTTTCGCATGTATCTTTGGAAACTGAGGAAACTGGCTTGTTGATCTGGGGACAGGGTTTGGAATCTTTTCTGTACCTCTTCATACGACCTAACTCCCCTGAATATTTCTTCATGTGGGGAGTTTTCATGCACATATCTCTTCATGTTGAATTGGGCCAGGTGGTTCTCCACAATTTTTTGTGGGTCGTGCCTTTTGAATTCAATGTCAACCAACTTGACATCTTCCAAAGTTGCGGCCTCCACTTTGGAGTGCCCGAAATCCAATAGTGAAAACATACCAACCTGGATAGGGAAGGTAGGCCATACCTTTTTTTGGGTTGCCTTCAGCTCCTTGTTGATGCCTCTCGTTACTGTCTGGGAAGCTACTTCCCTTCACACCAGCCAGTTTGGTAAAAAAACATGGGAGAGCATGTGGAGGAACTGAGCATCCAAAATCCCTGATATAAGAGAAGTTTTCTTCAATGAACCAATCTGCTAGTTTGCCCAGATTTCCCATAATTCTGTCTAAAATTCGGGGAGGTGGGCGACCATATAGGGCTATATGAACAGGCACCACTACATTGTGACAGATTTCGTAAAAGAAATCTTTGGCCTTTTCCTCCCATAGCTTAGAATGGTAAAAGTGGATAGGCTTTGCATTGGTCGGGGTCCAGCTCCAATTCATCAATGGGAAAGGATTCATGAAACAGATAGTGTCCATGACATACACAGACATATAAAAAGGGGCAAGCTGCCCCTTTGATTTCGCCATTTTGTATTCAGTAATTTCTTTGGCCAAATTATCTGACAAAATTTTGGCCCGATTAAAAGTGTAGACCTCGACCACCTCATGCATGATCGATACTCATTCCACCAGGAAATGAGTAGGGCTCTTCTTCCCAAACAGTCTACAGAGCATCATGGCTACATAAATCATGTGAGTGTCCAACGACGTTGTCGCATACATTCCATGAGCAGCGGCCCTGAACTTCTCTAGGTGCCCCCACCAGGACTTGATTATATTAAGATAACTCTAATCGTATTGTATGCATTCCTATTGCTCAAACTCCAACATAAATGCAACGTTGTAATTATATTTAGGATCAGGATTTAGCTTATACATTACTTGGAGGTGCTCCGGTCGGAAAGAACCAACGAAAATCTTCTGGTGGTTGGACATGCTCATGGTTTGGACGTCGCTGTTTTCCAATGCTCAGCTTATCATATCAATATACGGCATGAGTCTCGGTCGTGCAACTATCTTGTCTAGCTTTGACTGAGCTATATATTTGAGTTTATCTTCATGATTATCGTCTTCTTCATCACCGTAATCTTCTGGACAGTTTACGATCTCATGTTCCAGAACCTCGAACACTTGTGTCCACTATTTAATAAAGTCTATAGCTAGCAGCGTAGTGTCTGACAGAACGTCTGAATTCAGATTTGAACCCTCACCAGTCACATCAGTCTTCTTCATCATCTTCTGTGGTGCCATGATATCGAGAGAATAGAACGAGGTTACATGTTGCAAAGGAATTGAGTGAGCTTCTCAATCAGATAAAACTTGCTACTTTGTGGAGGGTGAAAATGAAATTCAAAATCGAATTATTTTTATCAGCATCAGATGCATTGATTCTAGTATAGCTTTACTGACGGAAAATTTATTAACTTTAATGGAAAAGTCTACCTGGCGATCCGCAATCTACGTTAAAAATCATTACCATTGATTATTCATAAATGCAATTCATATTTAGCGGTTTGTGTTTGGGAAATTTAGATGAGACAGAGTGAGAATTATCTGAGTCCCGAATCTACGAAGGTTAATCCCTAGAAAATCGTTTTTAACACTTTAATTAATCATGTTTAAAAAGTGCGTTAATTTCGAGTGTCTCGGCAGTTCAGACTTCGGGAAATTTAAATGTAGCTCGAGAGAAAATCTCTGAAACCTGAAACTGCGAAGTGATTAATTATCCGGTAATCGATTTAATTCTTAATTAATCATATTTAACTTTAAGTGTTTCGGAAATTCGGACTTCGGGGATTTTAGGATACGATGAGGGATAAACGTTCGAACTCCGAAGTTTGAAATTATTAATTATCTCTTGACCATGATCAACTTAATTAATTAAAGTTTAATACTTCGACATTTTGGTGTTTCGGTGATTTTTGAATTAGTTCTTTGTTATATTTTTGAAGGGTCATATCTAGTAGTGACGTGTCATAGATGACGTGTCGAGAAAAGGGAGGTGCCACGTGTTACTTAGAATTGTATGAATCTTCAAATGAATATGTCATAAATGGGTGCCATGTGTCAACTCAAGGAAAACTCAAAATAAACACATGTACCATGACTCGTGTCCTTTAAAGGTTTAGAAAAAGTGATGAACGAACACTTTCGGGTTTCGGGGCTTTTATCGTTAAGGCTTATCAAAACGCCCGAAGCGCGAAGCTCTAGAGCCACCTTTAGTGATTTACCTCTTTAACAATTAGGCGGCTCCAAAACTTCAGATAAACTAGGATCGTTTGATCAAATGTGAAAACTTCATCAACAGTGGATATCACGCGCACCTTATTACTAATTAACCAGAAATGAATTTGATTTAAAATTCGAAAGTTATTTTCTAAGTTACCATTTTGGGAAAGATTATATTTTCATGAAGTGGAGAATGTAAAGATCAAAAGTTTCAATATTATATGTGTTCCAACATAGGGTCCATCTGGGGATCGTCTCTCCCTGTGAGACGTGGAAGAACAGCAGACTAAGTGCCTTTATTGGGTAAATGGAGTCATTATTGCATTTTTGGAAAACACTTTTAGAGATTGATCATATAGATAAAAAAATGGACTTCAACCGAACCTCGGAAAATCTTCAAAACACACCTAATTATTGATCTCAATTTAGGCTATTAATAATTTCCCTTTCCTAAAACTGAGTTCGGATTTGCTTAAGATAATCAAAACAACTTTAACTGAAATATTTAGACTTTGGTCGATTTTGTTCGCATCAAGGTTAAGTAAATTTAACAATTTATTTAGGGAATCCCTTGTTGGTTTAGAATGTAAATATTACCAGAAAGAGAACTAGATACCAAAGTATGTTATATACGTGTATGACAACCTTACAGATATCATAGATATTGCTTCACTACCAGCGAGCATGTTCAATACCCCGATGAAGTTATCTACATCTCCCATTGAATTTCCTTTCACCACTTCAATTCGCATTTTGTTGAGATGAGGGCAATCATTACATGAATTTCCTTCCATCATCTCTTTTTGGAAAAAATGGGGGTAATCAAATTACGAATTTCCTTTCACCATTTGTCTTGGACTAGATGGGGGCAATCAGATTATGAATTTCCTTTCACCATATGTCTTATATTTTAATATTTTTGAAGTGGTGGCAATCAATTTGTATGTATTATATAAGGGATGATATCTGCTTAAAATTTAACAACGAAGGTCTGTCAACAATTTTTTTATTGTACTCTGGACTAATTCTCTCTCGATCTTCAATACAACTTTGCCTATAAGGAAGATTTTATGGGAATTTTTATTTTTCAGGGATGGACCTTGAGCGAACTAATTAGTTTAAAATCTGATAGAAGAGCTTAAGTTATCAAGATTAGCCTAGACATACTTTCTTTCAGTTAAAATCATAGGAATCATAAAGATTTTCACCTAATCTCATTTTGAAGGTATATTTTTAAGTTTTCAGAGTCAAGGTGAAATTCCTTCTTTCTATGAAGACCAAGGAAAGGATAGAAAAACTCAGAAGTGAATAAAAGCTTGGGTATAGGCAAAATAAAATAGAATGAGGCCTAAAAAGGGTCTGGCATGGAAGAATTTCATTCCCACATAAGTTTGCTTATTGATTTTCGAGCTTCCTTCTCAACCTCTTTTTATTCTTATTTACTTTTTTCTTTTTATTTCATTTTTTGTTTCATTTTTATTTTATTCGAATAAGGTTTTAGAATTATTCTGTAGATTTATACTTTTCTTACACTTGATCAGGTGACAATATTTACATGGGTAAAGCCTCGTTTATATCCGATAAGATTTCTTTAAAATTTTAGCTTGAACTATAAGTATAGAAGTTCATACCTCGGATTTCATTTATATCTTCAATCAAACCAATCATTAATTCATCACTTGTTTTGAGAAAAATCAATTTTTTTGAAAATTGAGTGTTGGATTCTGACACCTCCTCATCTCTCATCTGATAGTAAGTATTTTGCACAGGAACAAATGGGAAATTTAGGAAATTCCGTAGAATGGAAATGACATACAGTACAAATATTTTATATTTTGCTTTTATTATATCAAATAAGACTTGGTTATTTGGATAATCTACAAAAGAAAAGAAAATTGAAATCGAAACAGGAAACAAAAAATGGTATATACAATGGGAATCTGAAAAATGACTATTGCATAAAATGTTTTAGGTAACGCCCGTTGATAGGAGCGTCAAGAATCTTTCCGTCGAGGTTTTCCAATAAGAAATAATTTCTCCCTTCAGCGGCTACAATCCTGAATGGTCCAAACCAGAGATGATCGAACTTGCCATGCTTTCTCGCATCCTCCTTTCTAGCATCCCACTTTAAAACTAGATCGCCCGGAAGAAACTCCTAATCTTTAGCCTTTTTATCTAAAAGGGCCTTCATATTATCATGGTACCTTTGAAGTCTATCATCTACTTCGGCCCTATTCTGTTGGACTTCAATTATTTGGTTTATCCTTCTTGTAATGTCATTTGGCTCTTCATTTGCATCCTGCCAGAGCTTCATCACAGGAAGAGCAAGATTGATAGGAAGGACAATGTCAGTACCATAAACCATTTGAAAAGGGGACATACCTATTGATTTCTTGGTGTCGATTCGATTTTCCCATAAGGCATACTTTAGGTGAACATGCCAAGCCTTCTTATTTTCTGTCAACACTTTTTTTATTATAGTCATCAGGCTCTTGTTGGATGATTTGGCTAACCCATTTCCTTGAGGATAATAGGTTGTAGAATGTCCTAACACAATGTTGTATTTTTGGAAAAAACTGACCATTGCCATAGATTTGAAATCTTGGGCATTGTCAGTGATTATTTTTCGCAGACAACCAAATCTGGATAGGATGTTTTATTCCAAGAAATTTATTACCACTGAATACGTAGCATTTCGAGTTGGAATGGCTTCGACCCATTTCATGAAGTAATCGGTGGCAGTTAAAATGCATTTATGTTGTGTGCTTGATTGTGGATGGATTTCTCCGATGAAATATAGACCCCACTGTTGAAAGGGAGCTTCTGCTTTGACTGGGATTAAAGGTAGTGCAGGAAGTTTTTGCTTACCGAAGAACAGATGGAAAGAGTTGTAGGCTCTGACCTTGGCACTCACATCGGTAAATAACTTTGGCCAATAATATCCATCTCTTAAAATATTGTATGTCGTTGCCCTCTAGGCGTGGTGTCCTCCACACACTCCTTCATGAAATTCATCTATGACACTCTTTGTTTCAGGTTCTGTTAGGCAACATAACAAGAAACCTAGAGGATATTTCCAGTATAGTTGGCCATCAATAATAAAATATTTGACTACATGTAGCTTCAAAGTCCTCACTTTGGATGGAGTCATGTCATTCAAACATTGAAGGGTAAGAAGGTATGAAACAATATCGCAATACCAAGAGGAAGAAAACTTATCTTGAATCTGAATTGTAGGTGTTTGATCATCAAGCTCCTCTATATCCGAAAGATATATGTGTGATTCCAGGTGAATTATCTTGAGCGCCCTGAAATTCGATTCGGCTAACAGCTTCGCCAGGCCTTAACCTTTGACTAGTTTGGTCAGCTTTACTTCTATATTGAACTCCTGAATTTTAGCTAACCATCGACCTCTCTTTCCATCACTGTCTAGTTGTACCAAGATGTCCTTGACAGTGCTTGTTGGCACGTAAGAGATTATTTTGGAATGCAACACATGTGTCCTGAAAGCTTTGAGGGATTTCACCATTGCGTACACTTGTTTTTCAAGTATATTATACTTTAATTCTGCATCTCTAGGACTTTTACTAAAAAAGGTTATTGGTTGTTCGAAGCCTTCCTCATTCTTTTGCAGGAGCACCGCTACGATAGTATGTTCAGAAACGAAGGAGAAGATCAAGAATTCTTTAGTATAGTCTGGATTGGCTAACACCGGTGCTTCGCTTATATCTTTCTTGACTCGCTCGAATGATTCTTTAGCTTCGACAGTCCATTTCACTTTGTTGTCCTTCTTCAACATATATGTAATCAATTTAATTATTTCAGCAAAATTGCGAATGAATCTTCTCAAAAAGTTTATCTTTCCTAAAAAATATTGAATTTCTTTTTTGTTCCTAGGAATATTAATAGTGTCTATTGCCTCAACCCAATTAGGGTCGACCTTAATTCCTTCTTTTGACACTATATGACCCAATATCTTACCTTATTGCATAGCAAAATATCTTACCTTATTGCATAGCAAAATGTGATTTCTTGGGGTTAAGAGACAAACCGAATTTTCTGCATTTTTCGAAGGTTTGCTTGAGGTGCAGCAGATGTTCTGCATCAGAATTAGAAAAAATCATCAAATCATTGAGATAAATAATGACGAACTTATCTTTTTCTCCAACGAACGCAATGTCCATCTCTCTTTGGAAAGTAGCCCCTGCATTCGTCAAACCAAATGGCATTTTATCATACATAAAAGTTCCCAAGGGAGTGGTAAACGCAGTTTTTTCTTTTTCGTATTCATGGACAACAATTTCATTGTATACGGAAAAACCATCAATCATGGACATTATGTTAGCTCCAACTACTTTTTCTAGAACATGATCCATTTTTGGCAAAGGGTAGTTGTCTTTGAGGGATGACCGATTTAAGTTTCTGAAATCTACACAAAGTCTTATTTCACCATTTTTGTTTTTTATGGGTACCAAATTTGCTACCCATTCAGAATACCTGAGTGGAACGATAATTTTCACATCTATAAGCTTCTTGACTTCTCTTTCTATCACTAGTAGGAGGATAGGATTTATCTGTCTAAGTTTCTACCTGAAAGGTTTGATACCATGTTTCAAAGGAATCTTATGTTCAATAATAGAGGTATCATAAGTTTTCAGATCATCATAGGACCATGCAAAAACATCTTTGTATTTCTTAAGAAACTCGGCATACTTATTCTTTATTTGGGTTGGAAGGTATTTAGATATCTTGACCAGTTTAGGATCTTCTTCAGTTCCTATATTACAGTCCTCAACCTCTTCGGGCTGAGGTCGTAAGGTAGACTTTAAGGGTATGTCATATTGGTCAAACAATCTCTCTAAGGGGATCAAACCTTTGGGAATCTGATTGTTCTTAAGCACAAGCATGTGGTGGTTTGGAATCTTATCCTAGAATTTTTCGGGGTCTTCACCTTCTTGCATAATCCAAGTGGGATCATTTTGGTTTTCCTGATCTATGTGAGTTTCAGAAAAGTCATTAATCATTTCCAGAAATTGTTTAATTTGTTCGTCATCCTTGAAAACTTGCCAATGTTGAACGTTGTTCGGAATCGAGGGTCTATGTCTCATCTCGATGTGATATTTCAGTTTTAGGACAGTAGGTGGTACAAAGTTTGCAGCAGCTTTGGCTAAAGAATCAGCCTGCTGATTTTCCATCCTGGGAATAGAGTGAATATTAAAGGATGAGAAGAAATTCTCTATCAAATCCCAAGTGCAATTTCTGTATGATCTCATCCTTGGATTCTTGGCTTGATACTGTTGTTTTACTTGTTTCACAATAAGTTTTGCATCACCATAAACTATCAAATGTTCAATTTTTAACTTTTTTCCGGCTTCTAATCCCAAGACTAGAGCTTCATATTCACATACATTATTCGTATAATCAATGTCCCACTATAATCTATATGAGAAGGGAATGACGTACTAATCTCTTGGCACTACAAATAACACCCCATCCCCTGCTCCTTCATAGGACGAAGCACCATCAAAAAACATTTTCCATATTCCTTCTCTACTATTTACATTTTTCTTTGTTTTTTCTGCTTTTTTATTTTCTTCTTCTGTACATTCTTTGAAATCGTCATCTATTGATAATATACAATTTCCTAAGTTCTTATCAACAACATATACTAGGTAATTATTTGGATTTTGAGGGTCACTTACCATATCCGCCAGTCTAGTTTCTCTATACAGTCGTGTGAATTGTCCACCAAAAATTGGGATCGTAGCGTAATTCATGTCCAGCTAAACCGATCCACCTAATATAGTGCCCCAAGACCTAGATAGAAGCATGTCGTACTTGGCAAGAACATCAACAACAACCACATCCATAAGGACACTTTTTACATGGATTTGAGCAAGATTTACTACCAGATCTTTAATCATGCCAAGACACTTAACTTTTTTGGAATCAAACGAGTACAAGTCTTGATAAGGTCTAGTAATTTCGAGTTCTAATTTCTCCATGATAATTTTGGGCATTAAATTATGAGAGGCTCCAGAATATAACATGCAGTTGTGGAGCAAATGGTCATGCACAATGAGTGTAATATAAAATGGAGCAATATAATCCTTGGTGTTTTCGATGTGTGGACCAAACATGTTCGTAGGTCTTTCATCTTGTA
>JASDQU010208172.1:13746-24085 GCA_032191745.1 Picea mariana | reverse complement strand
CGAAAAGTTCTTTTGATAATGGAGAAGGAGGTGGAGAGTTCAGTCCAAAGGACCAGACTTTTCAGGACTACTTGCAAGGCCAAGGATAGGGTATGCAAGGTCATTGTGGACAATGGTAGCATGGATAATCTCATTTCTATGGAGATGGTAGAAAAGCTGAAGCTGAAGATGATTGATCATCCAAGCCCATACAGAGTTTTGTGGCTACAAAAAGGACATCAGGTAACTGTCACTAAACAGTGTTTAGTTGAATTCAAGATAGGAGGATATAATGATAGGATATTATGTGATGTTATTCCTATGGATGTTTTTCATCTATTGATGGGTAGACCATGGCAATATGACAAGAATGTAATTCATGATGGGAGAATGAACACATACACCCTAGAGAAGAACGGGAGAACTCACATGTTTCTTCCAATTAAGGATAAGGAGGTGAAGCCGGAAGTAAGCAACACTATACTTCTCATGAGTGGGAAGGAACTTACAGAGGTCAAGAAGAAGGAGGATCCACAATTCATAGTGGTCAGAAAGCCTAGAATTGTTTTGACTAGCACAAGGGTGGATGATTTACCAAAAGAAGTTCAGGAACTGCTGGAAGAGTTTGCTGACATAGTAGTGGACGAATTACCTCGTTCGTTTCCATCGATCAGAAGTGTGAGTCATCATATTGATCTCATACCAGGAGCCAGTTTTCCAAACAAAGCCATGTATAGATTGATGCCACAAGAGAATGAAGAGGTTAGAAGACAAGTCCAAGACTTGATCGACAACGGTTTGGTTAGGGAAATCTTGAGTCCATGTGTTATTCCGACAGTACTCAATCTGAAGAAAGATGGAGGCTGGAGGATGTGTACTAACTTGAGGGTGATCAATAAGATAACCATCAGGTACAGATTCCCATTGCCGAGGATGGATGATTTGATGGACTGCTTGAGTGGTGCAAAGTATTTTTCCAAGATTGATTTGAAAAGTGGTTATCATCAAATCCGAATGAGAGAAGGTGACGAGTGGAAGACAGCATTCAAAACCAACAAAGGGTTGTATGAATGGCTTGTTATGCCATTTGGATTAACAAATGCACTGAGTACCTTTATGAGGTTGATGAACGAAGTCCTAAGGGAGTTCATCGGAAAATTTGTCATCGTGTATTTAGATAACATACTGGTTTTTAGTAAAACAGTGGCAGAGCATCTGAAGCATTTGGCTATAGTGATGGAGAGGTTACAGCAGGAGAAGTTGTTGATAAACATGAATAAATCCTCATTCATGAAGACAGAACTCATCTATTTGGGATTTGTTATTTCTGTAGAAGAGTTGAGGATGGATCCAGATAAGGTGGAAGTGATTAAGAATTGGCCATCACCGAAGAATATCTTCGAGGTGAGAAGTTTTCGCGGATTGGCTAGTTTCTACTGAAATTTTATCAGGAATTCCAGTGGAATTAGTGCACCAATGATGGACACAGTGAAGAAGAGACACAAGTCTTTTCACTGGACAGAGGAGGCTGAAAGGAGTTTTAATCTGTTGAAGAGGAAGATCATGGAACAACCAATTTTGGTGTTGTTGGATTTCCAGAAGACATTTCAAGTGAAATGCGATGTGAGTGGATTTGCAATCGGGGCAGTCTTGAGTCAGGAAGAGAGGCCAATAGCATACTTCAGCGAGAAGTTGAATGAAGAGAAAGTGAAGTACTCCACTTACGATAAGGAGTTCTATGCTATCATACAGGCATTGAAGAAATGGAGGCATTTCTTGATCCCGAAAGAGTTTGTCCTATACAGTGACAATCATGCATTGCAGTTTGTGACTCAACAGGAAAAGTTGAATCAGAGACACGTCAAATGGGTTGAATACATGCAAAATTTCACTTTTGTGATTAAACATATTTTTGGTACTGCTAACAAAGTTGTTGATGCTTTGAGCAGGAAGTGTTTGCTATTGCAGGAGTTCAAAGTCAAAATGTTGGGTTTTGATGATCTCAAGAATGTGTACGCAGCTGATCAGGATTTTAAAGAAGCATATGAAGCAGCTGAGAATCCAATTCTCATGGATAGAAGCCAATGGGTAGAGTACATGATCCAGGAAGGATTATTGTTTAAAGGTAATCAACTGTGTATTCCGAAATGCTCCATGAGGGAGAACTTGCTAAAGGAGAAACACAGTGGAGGATTGGCAAGGCACTTTGGTCATGACAAGACATTTGCAAAGCTGAATGAGTCATATTTTTGGCTGGGAATGCGAGCAGATGTCAAGAGATTCGTGGATAGATGCAGAATTTGCCAGCATTCGAAGGGCAGAAGACAGAATGCGGCATTTTATCAACCATTGCCCATACCAGAAAGGTCGTGGGATGCAATCAGCATGGATTTTGTATTGGGTTTGCCAAGAACACAAAGAGGATTTGAATCAATCTTTGTGGTGGTGGATAGATTTTCCAAGATGGAACACTTTATTCCATGTTAGAAGACTAGTGATGCAACGCACATTGCGAATCTGTTTTTCAAAGAGGTCATTCGACTTCATGGTTTTCCAAGAAGATAGTTTTGGATCGTGATACGAAATTCATAGGGCACTTTTGGAGGACCTTAAGGAAAAAGTTGGGAACTAACTTGTCGTTTGGTTCAGCTTATCATCCTCAAATGGATGGACAGACAGAAGTGGTAAACAAAAGTCTGGGAGACTTACTGAGAAGCTTGGTGGTAGAACACCACAGCCAGTGGGACAACATATTACCACACGCAGAGTTTGCCTATAACGACTCGATCAACAGGAGCACAGGGAAGAGTCCATTTCAGATTGTCTATGGCATGCAGTCGAGGGGAATTTCTGAATTGAGAGATTCAGAATAGATTTCAACTAGGAGCTCTAGTGCAGAAGAATACGCAGAGGCGATGAAAGAACTTCACAGCCAGGTGAAGGAGCGATTGCAGAATTCAAGCCAGGAATACAAGCGTAGGGAAGATTAGCATAGAATACAACTTCAATTTGAGGTTGGTGACTTGATTCTGGCACATTTGCGAAAGGAAAGGTTCTCGAGAGGAACATATAATAAGTTGAAGATGAAGAAATTGGACCATGTAAGGTCTTGAAGAAATTTGGGGCAAATGCATATGAGATTGAATTACCCAATGGGATCAGAATTTCTCTGATATTCAATATCTCAGATTTGTACCCATACAAAGCTAAGGAAGCAGCGATAGAAGATGAGCAGCCAATGATCCAGTGGACAAAGAAGATGCCAGTTGCAGAAAAGCCACAGATGGAGCGCATACTAGACAAAAGAGTGAGCAAGAAGACCAGGTGGAAAGAATATTTTGAATATTTGGTCAAATGGAAGAACCATCCAGTTGAAGATGCCAGCTAAGAGAATGAAGCAAAGATACAGAAGCATGGATAGACCATGCACAAGCTCATGGATAGGAGCCCATGAAAAGTTTCAAGTGAGGGAGTATGATACAGGAGCATTGCCAACATCAAGCGAGCCAGTGCAGAGACAATCGGACAGCTAGAAGGAGCGCTAGCACAAATTTTGAAATCACCTTGAAGTTGTTGCGCAATCTTAAATGAAGCCATTAAGAAGAGGCGCACTTGTAAAATGTGAATGGACATTGAGAAATTTGCTCTCATCCTTAGTAGATAGAAGGAATTTATGGTAGTTAATGTAAAGTAGATAGAATTCAATTCTAAGATTAGACAGTTTTAGAGCGCAAGAGGGAAATGGGATATAGACACCCTCATTGTGTATTGTAACATTATTGGAGATAGAGCATTGAAGAAAAAAATAGAGAGCTGTGTAGAAAACTCCATGTACAGAAGTTCTGAATTAATACAAAGAAAGTTGTGATTCAGACTCATGGTGTCCATATATTCTCTGTGTATGCATCTTTGAAGGTTATGCTCTTAAATGTTTTACTCTTTCTGTCATGCAATTGCTTTTATGCTATGTATGAATGATTTCTTGTTGAATGTTTGAAATCTGAGAGGAAAGAGGAGAGGAATGAGTTTCAATTGTTTCTCTATCTGAGCAAGAGTTCCTGCAAGGAGTGCAGTTGAATTGTCCGCAAGGGGTGCGTTGACAAAGGTTCAGATATTTTCTCTAAAAGCTCAGGAGAGATAGCTTTTGTTCTCATTTCCACAGAGGTTAGTCAGGCACAGGAGCCATGCAAGGAGTGCGCAAGCCAAGTAAAGTCTTAGAGTTGTGACCCTAAGTGAAATGTTGAGAGACTGCTGCTGCAGGTGTGCGCAGGGTGGAAGGAAATTCAGCACTTGGAAGTGTCTGAAGGTTGCCACAAGGAGTGCACGCAAAAGTATTCTCTAAGACTTAGAGTTATAAGGAAGCTTAGGAGGGATAAAGCCTTATAACTACTGAAAGGGTTGCACAGGAGTTGTACCTGGAAGAATTACGAAGGCATCTTAAGCTTGCACCACAGGTGGGCAAGTTTGCCTAGAAACATTTAGTTATTCATAGAAATCACCAAGGAGGAACGGACAGTTGGAATTCTCTGAGGAGGATCCGAAAAATCCCGTGAGCCACTCAGATCTCACGGAAGAGCAAGTGAGTTACTGCGAGTAATTCAGAAGGTTCTAAGATCAGGAGCGGTAGGACCGTAAATCCAAGCCACAAGGGTCGTTGGATTTCTGCGTGGAATTCTATATCGGGGTTTCGTGGGTGGAAGTCCCATAAACTTTGCAACAAGAAATGCGAAATCATGAATCGCAAAATCTCGAAGGCTAAGAGAACGGCATGGGACCATAGGAGTCAGAGAGGCAGACAGGTGGCACACCATTTCAGAGTTTCGTAAGGTGAAGTTTTGAACTCATTGCATCAGGATTCACGATATTGCGAAGTTTGAAGTCCCGACAGAAGTGGGGAAGTGTTGAAAAGTCAAAGCTCACGAGTGTGTCGGAGTTTCGGCAAATTGGAAATTGGGAGTCGGGGAGACAAGTCCCTCGACATCGCGATCGCTGAAATCGCGATAGAGAAAATCCCGAAAGGAAAAAGGAAGGGTCAGCGTTGACCGTATCAGGATTCGAGGATTCAAGAGTCCAATGCTTGACCACTGGATTCGCGAAGCTGTGAAGTCCGATCTCCCAAGTGTAACGATGGGATCCTATGAGAGTTGTTGTGGGTGCAGATTTCCAGATAGGGAAATAGAAGAGTCGTTAGAGTTATTCAGGCCGTGGTAAAGGAAAGATCCTATGTCGACGTGGACCTTCCGACCTGTGGGTTGTGGAGGGAGCGTGTGCATGGCATCAGTTATGAAGAGAACTTCTCTTACATATTGTCCATCACTTTCATCTTAATAACTCTCGTCCTCCTTGGAGAAGAGGCTATTTTTCTTGTGAAATCTTTTATTTTCTTCAAAGTGAAATTTCTTAACATAATGTCCTATTCTACCACAATTGAAGCATTGAAAAGGTAACTTGCCTTTTTATTTGTCGGTTCCCCTCTTGAAATTTCTTACAAAATGTGCTTCTTCTTCATCTGAATCATAGCCCAATCTCTCTTCTGCCTTGTGTTTCTTGTCCTTTGTTTTCTTCATAGATTTAAAGGTTTCTTATCCATTTGAATGTTCATTTTTTGTACCTACTCTCATTTCCTATGCTATGAGGGATCCATGTAATTCATCCATTGTCATTTTGGTCAAGTCTCTATTTTCTTCAATGGCCGAAAACTTGGCATCATATCTTGAAGGAATTTATCTCAACACTTTTTGTAGAACCAAGGATTCATTGATTTCTTCTCCTAAATCTCTAATAGAATTTACAACTTCATCAACTCTGAGTAGATAGGTTGAAATATATTCCTTTTCATCCATTTTCATATTTTTAAATTGTGTTATGTGTCGTTGAAGTTTAACCTACTTGAATTTAGGGTCACCTTCATAAATATTTTTAATTTTGTCCCATACCCCTTTGGCCATGTTGCAACTCATCACCTTTCTAGCAATAGTTGGTTTCAATCTTCCTAGGATAACATGCTTGGACTTTACATTGTAGCTCATTAATTTCTTGTCATCTGGATCAGTGGGAGTGGTTTTTGGAATTTTATAGCCATTGACAACTGAGAGCCAAATATCCACTCCTAAATATGTTGAGTAAGTTTGTGTTTTGTTTCTATAGTATACATAATTTTTTCCATCAAATGCTCAAATTGTTGTAAGAGAGAAATATCTCTATAACAGTGCTCTATCCAATCTAAGTAATTGTGACAATGCACAGGTGCAATGGAAGACTGATGTGGAATACAATCAGTGACGGGTACTTCATGCTTCCCTGTGGCTCATTCCAAGTCATGACCAATGCCGAAAAAACCTTCTTTTCCTTTGAGACATGGGGGAAATCTAGACACGAAGTCATACTTTTCAAACTGGGTAATACTCCCATTCCCAGGAAATTGGTTGGTTGGATCTTCCTGAGCCAAGAAATCATTTATCTCTTGATCTAAATATTGATCATCGATCTCGATCATAGATATCGAGCTAAGATGATCGCTTTTTTTATTCCTTGAACCCCTAGAAATCAATCAACCAAACCTATTATTCCTAAAATTCAAATCAGAGCTTTATTGTTTCTCACCCTTACGGATTTTCTTTACAATAGGATTATCATTACTGTTAAGATCAGACTCATTGGCAAGCATAGAAGGAGCCTTTCCTTTTAATTCACCAACTGCATGTTTCAGATATTTCTTGGGCGAAAACATACATGGTAATTTCTTAACCATAGGGATTTCCACAAAAATAGACATTGGTTCATTAAATTCAGAGCTATCAGGTGAATTGAAAACATGGCTTTCGGTCACTGGTCTGTCCAAATCAGGGTTTTCAATTAGAGGCAGGTTGACTGTATTGTCGAACTGGGTGAAGGCATTTCAGCTCAGGAAACTCTCCCAATTATCACCATTTTGCAACAGGTGAGAAATCAACAGGATTTTAATGAGCCCATGATGAAAAATACTCGAAAGAGAGTTTGTGTTTTGTCGCTTATAGCGTTTAGACATTTTGTAAAGGCTCATTAATAGGTAGAATGACATGTTCAATTCAAACCCTATGAATATCATAAGCAACCAAACGTGGTATATAAAAACCAGCCCATACCAGCCTTCACATGTGATAAACTTATTCAAAATTAAAATGATATTGTGCCATCTAGGTTTCAAAAAAGCAATGGGAATGCCTTTTGAACAACAAGTGGATTTGCGGGAAACCACAAACAAGATCCATGGAACATCCTCCATTTTTGTGTTCTTAAACCACTTTTCACCTTTCAATGGGAGTCATGTTGCTCTGCTTATGAAATATTTTGTTATTTCCAACTGTACATCCCCGACCTTGGCCCTAAAACTGTCAAAATTATGTGCAAAGGCTTGTACAACCAAGAGGTTGTAGCCTTCAAATTTTCTAAGGAAGACATCCCACCCGTGATCCTTCAGGTCTTGTATGGCATCATCATGGGAAAGAAGGGCTTGGAAACCATTCGGCTCGATTCAAACTACAGGTGCCATTGGCACCGTGAAAAAGATACAATGGATATCACAAGAGGTAGGTTTCAACTTCCAAAAGACGATCAACAGAGAGAGTGTTGTGTGAGTTGTAATGGCACAAAAACTCCAAAGTTTGGGGACTATCATAACTTGGAAAAAGAAATGGTAAAACGAAAAAATAGAAGGCTCATAAAACTACAAGCCATTACGGGCGATGAATACCAAACCCTCCCATAGTACCAAACACGAATTCGCATAATGAATGATCTCATTAATGTTTAGGACAACAAAGTGGATTGAAATCGTGGGTACATAATGCCTATAACAATAGACATGAGTTCTGATATGATTGTTGAGAGACGTGAGACCCATATCACGAGTTAAGCCAATCTTTTGTGCATCCAGACATTTCAAAAATTTAAAAAAAAAAATGATCAACTATAAAACCAATGAAGTCACGATACCCATAATACACAAATATTTTGATAGTGGATCAACCAATAAGTTCATAATACTTGAGATTTATCCATATATGGGTGCATTCAAAGCGAAATCTCTTGGGTGGAAGAAATGAAACCCAAACCAAGTTTGATTTAAATTCATGCTTGCAGTCATGAATTTAAAATAAAACAAATGAAAATGCAAACGAAAATGTCAATAAGATAAGTTTAACCCAATCATCGCCTTGAAACTCAGTAACATAAGCATTTACAAATGAAAGGTGATGGCAGCTATAGAAAGATATAATCTCTTTGTGGGAACTTTGATTGTGATAATAATCATAAATATTGGTGGCTGCCAACAAGATTGTGTATGATGAGCCCATTCTAATCTATTGTGATAATACAAGCACCATTGGTATCTCAAAGAACTCGGTGATGCACTCTAAGACGAATCACATTCCAATAAAATATCACTTTCTATAGGAACATGTTGCAGATAAGAACATCAGAGTTGAATATGTGGGCACAAAAGAACAATTGGCAAACATCTTTACAAAACTGCTTCCAAGGGATTCCTTTGAATATATTCACCAGAGACTCGGAGTAATTTCTACTCCAAAATGAATGTTTTTGAATGCTTATCTTAGGGGGAATATCCCCAAGGACAGTTCAGTTAGGGGGAGCATCCCTGGATGGAAAGATACCTTTTTCCATTGATGACAAATGGGGAGATATTTATCATATGTAGAGCACAGACGAATGGTTCCAGGGGGAGTGTTGGCCCTTGACCAAGTTTTGAGGAAACATTGGTCGTGTTTGACCACTTTTGGGGCTTCGACAGGCTGGTCAAAGATGGAGCACCCAGGAGGAGATGAGATCCTGTGATCTCACTTGTTTTGTGGGCTTGTGAACCCAATAAAGGGTTTACTAGGGTTTATGTAATGGGTTATGGGATGTCAACCCATGGGTTTACCCATGATTAGGCCTATTTGCAAATGTATAAATAAGTAGCTAAGCGATGTAAAAAGCATGATTGGTTGGCTATGTGCACAATATGTTGTAAGTGTTAATGTTCGCTTAGTGCAAGAATACATTAAGGTTCACAGAGATGAGCGCAAGAGGTTGTAAGTTGCTTTGTGCAACAAACTGTCTATGGGGAGGCTCTGTGCTAATAAGGAGTTGGCTCTGTAGCTTGACCTAATTTTGGGAAGGAGGATCTGGTGCACAACATGAAGATCTCTTGTCCTCTAAGGAGTTTGGCTTTGTGGCTTTGTGCATAGGAGCGAATGAATGTAATAAGATTGAAGACTAATAAATAAGAAGAAGAAGAAGTTGGTGGATGTAGCCCCACACTGGGGTGAACCACGTATATCCTATGCCTTGTTGTGCTTTATGTGATGTGAATTATGTGGTTTATCTACTTAAAGTTGTTGCTATCATGTATGATGAATGCATCTGATCTTTTTTCTTAGTGGTTAATGGTATTAAAGATAATTGAATTCTAGATCTGAACTAATTCTATGTGCTAAGTGGTTGAAAGTGCTTGATCTTTGTTGTTATTGTGTTGTTCTGTAATAAGGGTTTAGTCTATGATGTGAATGAGACTCATGAACTAATGCATATTTCTGTCTAAGTGCTCTATTAAGTGTTGTAATCATAGATCCATGTCCCAACTTGGTTGTAGACACATGAGTCCTGCAACCCCCCTGCCTCTACCTCGGGTGAGACTTCATATGCTTCGTAGGTGTTGCCGAAAGGGCCGGTAGTAATGGTTTTGTTGGTGCAATGTTGAAGAGTTGAACCCTGGGTCTACCCTTGTGCCAACAAATGGTTCCATTGTCAGGACCTGAAACTATGATTGTTGGGAAATGAAGAAAAGAGAAAGATCCGTGCATAGATCTGTTGTTGTAATGCGCAGTATTCTAATTGACTTGTAAATCTCTATGCTAAGAAAGAAACCTGATCTGAAGAAAAGAGGTAAGATCTTAAGGATTTGTGCTCTGGTAAGGGTAAGATAAGTGGAAATTTGTTTTTCTTTGAAAGCATGAATCTAGGTATGTTCGATATATTTTGTCCTAGTCTGAATGGTAGGGAACAGTTAGAAGAAAGAATTGATCTAAATAGTGAAAGATATGTTATTCCAATGCATAGAAATAATTTTTGGACTAATAAGTGGATGCAGGAACCTAAAAGGAATTTTTGCAGATTGCAGGTCCAACATTGTGATCCCAATGCGCAGTACAAGAAAGGTTGGGGATCATTTAAAAGAAAGAGAGGATTGACACTGTGTTATAATTGCAGAAGATCAAGACATCTTGCTAAGGAATTCCCTGGTACAAGTCCTATTTGTCTTTATTGTAAAGTTATTGGTCATGAGGTTGATGATTGTCCAAGAATGATTGCTAAA
>JASDQU010208172.1:3530-13696 GCA_032191745.1 Picea mariana | reverse complement strand
GAGTGCGTAGGCCAAGTAAAGTCTCAGAGTTGTGACCCTGAGCAAAGTGTTGAGAGACTACTGTTGCAGGTGTGCGCAGGGTCGAAGGAAATTCAGCACTTGGAAGTGTCTGAAGGTTGCCGCAAGGAGTGCGCGCAAAAGTATTCTCTAAGACTTAGAGTTATAAGGAAGCTTAGGAGGGATAAAGCCTTATAACTGCTAAAAGGGTTGCACAGGAGTTGTACCTGGAAGAATTACGAAGGCATCGTAAGCTTGCACCGCAGGTGGGAAAGTTTTCCTAGAAAGATTTAGTTATTCATAGAAATCACCAAGGAGGAATGGCCGGTTGGAATTCTCTGAGGAGGATCCACAAAATCCCGTGAGCCACTCAGATCTCACGGAAGAGAAAGTGAGTTACTATGAGTAATTCAGAAGGTTCTAAGATCAGGAGCGGTAGGACTGTAAATCCAAGCCACAAGGGTCGTTGGATTTCAGCATGGAATTCTATATCGGGGTTTCGTGGGTGGAAGTCCCATAAACTTTGCAATGGGAAATGCGAAATCATGAATCGCAAAATCTCGAAGGCCAAGAGAACGACATGGGACCATAGGAGTCAGAGAGGCAGACAGGTGGCACACCATTTCGGAGTTTCGTAAGGTGAAGTTTTGAACTCATTGCATCAGGACTCACGACATTGCAAAGTTTGAAGTCCCGACAGAAGTGGGGAAGCATTGAAAAGTCAAAGCTCACGAGTGTCTCGGAGTTTTGGGAAATTGTAAATTGGGAGTCAGGGAGACAAGTCCCTCGACATTGCGATCGCTGAAATCGCGATAGGGAAAATCCCGAAAGGAAAAAGGAAGGGTCAGTGTTGACTGTATCAGGATTCGGGGATTCAAGAGTCCAATGCTTGACCACTGGATTCGTGAAGCTGTGAAGTCCGATCTCCCAAGTGTAATGAGGGGATCCTATGAGAGTTGTTGTGGGTGCAGATTTCCAGATAGGAAAATAGAAGAGCCATTAGAGTTCTTTAGGCCGTGGTAAAGGAAAGATCCTGTGTCAACGTGGACCTTCCGACCTGTGGGTTGTGGAGGGAGCGTGCGCACGGCATCAGTTATGAAGAGAACTTCTCTTACATATTGTCCATCACCTTCATCTTAATAACTCTCGTCCTCCTTGGAGAAGAGGCTATTTTTCTTGTGAAATATTTTATTTTCTTCAAAGTGACATTTCTTAACATAATGTCCTATTCTACCACAATTGAAGCATTGAAAAGGTAACTTGCCTTTTTATTTGTCGGTTCCCCTCTTGAAATTTCTTACAAAATGTGCTTCTTCTTCATCTGAATCATAGCCCAATCTCTCTTCTGCCTTGTGTTTCTTGTCCTTTGTTTTCTTCATAGATTTAAAGGTTTCTTATCCATTTGAATGTTCATTTTTTGTACCTACTCTCATTTCCTATGCTATGAGGGATCCATGTAATTCATCCATTGTCATTTTGGTCAAGTCCCTATTTTCTTCAATGGCCGAAAATTTGGCATCATATCTTGAAGGAATTTATCTCAACACTTTTTGTAGAACCAAGGATTCATTGATTTCTTTTCCTAAATCTCTAATAGAATTTACAACTTCATCAACTCTGAGTAGATAGGTTGAAATATATTCCTTTTCATCCATTTTCATATTTTCAAATTGTGTTATGTGTCGTTGAAGTTTAACCTACTTGAATTTAGGGTCACCTTCATAAATATTTTTAAGTTTGTCCCATACCCCTTTCGCTGTGTTGTAGCTCATCACCTTTCTAGCAATAGTTGGTTTCAATCTGCCTAGGATAGCATTCTTGGAATTTACATTGCAGCTCATTAATTTCTTGTCATCTAGATCAGTGGGAGTGGTTTTTGGAATTTTATAGCCATTGACAACTGAGAGCCAAATATCCACTCCTAAATATGTTGAGTAAGTTTGTGTTTTGTTTCTATAGTATACATAATTTTTTCCATCAAATGCTCAAATTGTTGTAAGAGAGAAATATCTCTATAATAGTGCTCTATCCAATCTAAGTAATTGTGACAATGCACAGGTGCAATGGAAGACTGATGTGGAATACAATCAGTGACAGGTACTTCATGCTTCCCTGTGGCTCATTCCAAGTCGTGACCAATGCAGACAAAACCTTCTTTTCCTTTGAGACATGGGGGAAATCTAGACATGAAGTCATACTTTTCAAACTGGGTAATACTCCCATTCCCAGGAAATTGGTTGGTTGGATCTTCCTGAGCCAAGAAATCATTTATCTCTTGATCTAAACATTGATCATCGATCTCGATCATAGATATCGAGCTAAGATGATCGCTTTTTTGATTCCTTGAACCCCTAGAAATCAATCAACCAAACCTATTATTCCTAAAATTCAAATCAGAGCTTTGTTGTTTCTCACCCTTACGGATTTTCTTTACAATAGGCTTATCATTACTGTTAAGATCAGACTCATTGGCAAGCATAGAAGGATCCTTTCCTTTTAATTCACCAACTGCATGTTTCAGATATTTCTTGGGTGAAAACATACATGGTAATTTCTTAACCATAGGGGTTTCCACAACAATAGACGTTGGTTCACTAAATTCAGAGCTATCAGGTGAATTGAAAACATGGCTTTCGGTCACTGGTCTGTCCAAATCAGGGTTTTCAATTAGAGGCAGGTTGACTGTATTTTCGAACTGGGTGAAGGCATTTCAGCTCAGGAAACTCTCCCAATTATCACCATTTTGCGACAGGTGAGAAATCAACAGGATTTTAATGAGCCCATGATGAAAAATACTCGAAAGAGAGTTTGTGTTTTGTCGCTTATAGCATTTAGACATTTTGTAAAGGCTCATTAATAGGTAGAATGACATGTTCAATTCAAACCCTATGAATATCATAAGCAACCAAACGTGGTATAGAAAAACCAGCCCATACCATCCTTCACATGTGATAAACTTATTCAAAATTAAAATGATATTGTGCCATCTAGGTTTCAGAAAAGCAATGGGAATGCCTTTTGGACAACAAGTGGATTTACGGGAAACCACAAACAAGCTCCATGGAACATCCTCCATTTTTGTGTTCTTAAACCACTTTTCACCTTTCAATGGGAGTCCTATTTCCCTGCTTATGAAATCTTTTGTTATTTCCAACTGTACATCCCCGACCTTGGCCCTAAAACTGTCAAAATTATGTGCAAAGGCTTGTACAACCAAGAGGTTGTAGCCTTCAAATTTTCTAAGGAAGACATCCCACCCGTGATCCTTCAGGTCTTGTATGGCATCATCATGGGAAAGAAGGGCTTGGAAACCATTCGGCTCGATTCAAACTACAGGTGCCATTGGCACCGTGAAAAAGATACAATGGATATCACAAGAGGTAGGTTTCAACTTCCAAAAGACGATCAACAGAGAGAGTGTTGTGTGAGTTGTAATGGCACAAAAACTCCAAAGTTTGGGGACTGTCATAACTTGGAAAAAGAAATGGTAAAACGAAAAAATAGAAGGCTCATAAAACTACAAGCCATTACGGGCGATGAATACCAAACCCTCCCATAGTACCAAACATGAATTCGCATAATGAATGATCTCATTAATGTTTAGGACAACAAAGTGGATTGAAATCGTGGGTACATAATGCCTGTAACAATAGACATGAGTTCTGATATGATTGTTGAGATACGTGAGACCCATATCACGAGTTAAGCCAATCTTTTGTGCATCCAGACATTTCAAAAATTAAAAAAAAAATGATCAACTATAAAACCAATGAAGTCACGATACCCATAATACACAAATATTTTGATAGTGGATCAACCAATAAGTTCATAATACTTGAGATTTATCCATATATGGGTGCATTCAAAGAGAAATCTCTTGGGTGGAAGAAATGAAACCCAAACCAAGTTTGATTTAAATTCATGCTTGCAGTCATGAATTTAAAATAAAACAAACGAAAATGCAAATGAAAATGTTAATAAGATAAGTTTAACCCAATCATCGCCTTGAAACTCAGTAACATAAGCATTTACAAATGAAAGGTCATGGCAGCTACAGAAAGATATAATCTCTTTGTGGGAACTTTGATTGTGATAATAATCATAAATATTGGTGGCTGCCAACAAGATTGTGTATGATGACCCCATTATAATCTATTGTGATAATACAAGCACCATTAGTATCTCCAAGAACCCGGTGATGCACTCTAAGACGAATCACATTCGAATAAAATATCACTTTCTATAGGAACATGTTGCAGATAAGAACATCAGAGTTGAATATGTGGGCACAAAAGAACAATTGGCAGACATCTTTACAAAACTGCTTCCAAGGGATTCCTTTGAATATCTTCACCAGAGACTCAGAGTAATTTCTACTCCAAAATGAATGTTTTTGAATGCTTATCTTAGGGGGAATATCCCCAAGGACAGTTCAGTTAGGGGGAGCATCCCCGGATGGAAAGATACCTTTTTCCATTGATGACAAATGGGGAGATATTTATCATATGTAGAGCACAGACGAATGGTTCCAGGGGAAGTGTTGGCCCTTGACCAAGTTTTGAGGAAACATTGGTCGTGTTTGACCACTTTTGGGACTTCGACAGGCTGGTCAAAGATGGAGCACCCAGGAGGAGATGAGATCCCGTGATCTCACTTGTTTTGTGGGCTTGTGGACCCAATCAAGGGTTTACTGGGGTTTATGTAATGGGTTATGGGATGTCAACCCATGTGTTTACCCATGATTAGGCCTATTTGCAAATGTATAAATAAGTAGCTAAGCGATGTAAAAAGCATGATTGGTTGGCTATGTGCACAATATGTTATAAGTGTTAATGTTGGCTTAGTGAAAGAATACATTAAGGTTCACAGAGATGAGCGCAAGAGGTTGTAAGTTGCTTTGTGCAACAAACTGTCTAGGGGGAGGCTCTGTGCTAATAAGGAGTTGGCTCTGTACCTTGACCTGATTTTGGGAAGGAGGATCTGGTGCACAACATGTAGATCTCTTGTCCTCTAAGGAGTTTGGCTTTGTGGCTTTGTGCATAGGAGCGAATGAATGTAATAAGATTGAAGACTAATAAATAAGAAGAAGAAGAAGTTGGTGGACGTAGCCCCACACTGGGGTGAACCACATATATCCTATGCCTTGTTGTGCTTTGTGTGATGTGAATTATGTGGTTTATCTACTTAAAGTTGTTGCTATCATGTATGATGAATGCATCTGATCTTTTTTCTTAATGGTTAATGGTATTAAAGATAATTGAATTCTAGATCTGAACTAATTCTATGTGCTAAGTGGTTGAAAGTGCTTGATCTTTGTTGTTATTGTGTTGTTCTGTAATAAGGGTTTAGTCTATGATGTGAATGAGACTCATGAACTAATGCATATTGTTGTCTAAGTGCTCTATTAAGTGTTGTAATCATAGATCCATGTCCCAACTTGGTTGTAGACACATGAGTCCTGCAACCCCCCTACCTCTACCTCGGGTGAGACTTCATCTGCTTCGTAGGTGTTGCTGAAAGGGCCGGTAGTAATGGTTTTGTTGGTGCGATGTTGAAGCGTTGAACCCTGGGTCTACCCCTGTGCCAACAAATGGTTCCATTGTCAGGACCTGAAACTATGATTGTTGGGAAATGAAGAAAAGAGAAAGATCCGTGCATAGATTTGTTGTTGTAATGCGCAGTATTCTAATTGACTTGTAAATCTCTGTGCTAAGAAAGAAACTTGATCTGAAGAAAAGAGGTAAGATCTTAAGGATTTGTGCTCTGGTAAGGGTAAGATAAGTGGAAATTTGTTTTTATTTGAAAGCATGAATCTAGGTATGTTCGATATATTTTTTCCTAGTCTGAATGGTAGGGAACAGTTAGAAGAAAGAATTGATCTGAATAGTGAAAGATATGTTATTCCAATGCATAGAAATAATTTTTGGACTAATAAGTGGATGCAGGAACCTAAAAGGAATTTTTGCAGATTGCAGGTCCAACATTGTGATCCCAGTGCGCAGTACAAGAAAGGTTGGGGATCATTTAAAAGAAAGAGAGGATTGACACTGTGTTATAATTGCAGAAGATCAAGACATCTTGCTAAGGAATTCCCTGGTACAAGTCCTATTTTTCTTTATTGTAAAGTTATTGGTCATGAGGTTGATGATTGTCCAAGAATGATTGCTAAAGTTGAAAAGATGAACACGAGACAAGAAAACTCTGAAGAAAGTCAAGAGGCTAAGAGCATGTTGGAGAATCATAAAGAGAAAGAGTCAGAGACTATGTTAGTACATTTAAAAGAAGTAATGGATGATAACAAAGACATCAGTTTACCAGAGATCCTGAAAGAAAAACAACGCCTCACCAGTGCATTTGGGTCAAATTCCGACGGTGCGTTCGCTATAATTTCCACTTTCTATTGTCAGAAGAATGACAAACATCAGACCCCCTCAAATGTCATTTCATAGGACGTCGCTTTTCCGACGACATAGTTTTTGTCTATATTGCGATGTTATATGACGCCACGTGTCATCATAAATTGGATTGTCCAACCCCATATTGACGTCATAAGACCGACGTCTAGATCGTGGCAATATCGATGTAGTATACATGGCAAGAGGGACATTTCAGATCTGGCAATACCGACGTAGTAGACGTGGAAAGAGGGATGTTTCAGACGTGGCAAGAGAGATGTTTCAAAGGTGGCAAGAGAGACGTTATAAAGGTGGAAAGAGAGACATTCTAGAGGTGGCAAAAGAGATGTTCTTAAGGTGGCAAGAGAGACGTTTTAAAGGTGGTAAGAGAGACATTTTAGAGGTGGAAAGAGAGACATTCTGAAGGTGGAAAGACCGAAGGGATGAGGTATCAAGTCCAACATGGTTTCTATGGGAGAGACACTCTTGGACATGGCAAGAACGACGTCCAGCAGGTGGCAAGAGCAATGGCCTGGAGTTACTAGCTCCGACGTGGTTTCTATGTGAGAGACAATCTTGGAGGTGGAAAGAGAGACATCTCAGATGTGGCAATAGTGATGGGAAGAGAGTGAAAGACGTCGCAATTGCCACCTTTGTGTAGGTATTTAAAAAAAAATACAATATCAATATCAAGACCTAATAGTCATTCCAAGCCCAAAGGAGGAGTAATTCATATAGGTGTTAGCTAGTGACCCACTTAATAGTTTTCTTAAGATTTCACTCACACTAAAGGTTGGGATTTTTCTTTCGAGAGTGTCTAAGAGATAAAAAGACCCAATAATCTTTGAAATTTGTGGGGCTCTAAGAGATAGTTATTTAGTAGAAAAATATTTAAGGCTATATACAAGCCAAGGTAGCTAGCTCTAGGCTATATACAATATTTGTCTCATCAACTTGAACTATGTTATTATTGTCATCTACTTCCATGGGATCACTAACTTGATCTTCATTATCTACTTCAAGTTCTTCATCTTGTACTACAACATCATTTCTGCTACTACTTGGTGCTTTCTGCATAAAGTTAGGGGGGAAATCTAACTTTATAATTACAAACAATCATGAAAAATTAGTGAATGTATAAAACATTATAAAATTAGAGAATATATTAAATATTAAAACAGATAATGAATGTATATACCATCGGAGGATATTCATTTGATCCCCCGTCCATGTGCCCATATTTTCTACAATGTTTTGTAGTTGTTGCTATTAAAACTCTTTCGGGACGTCTAGTACAACAATTTTTGCAAGGGCAATAACATTTACTGTCACCCTTTTCACCCTATTTAATTCTTTTCCCAGTTTTAATGTTTTCTGACATTCTTCCCCACAAACTTATACTGAAACAAATATCTATTTTTTGTTTGCCGAGAAGACCCACAAACCTTTTTTGAAGCATCGTTATTATAAAAAACTTGTCGCAACATCTGTCAAATGCAACATATTTATAGATTTTGTAACATCTCAATTCCGAAGTAAAAAATCCTAAGTGACCGTTGTTATTTTGACTTGGTGAACATACTAAGGTGACCATTGTAGGGGAAAACCTAGTTTCCAAAACGTCACAATTGCGACATAAATCTTCACAAATGTGGCAAGAATGACATCTATGTCACAAACGTGGCAAGAGAGACGTTACAAAATGTCGCAATTGAGACATCAATATTCACAAATGTGGCAAGAACGACATCTATGTCACAAATGTGGAAAGAGAGACGTTTTGGTGGAAAACATGGCAAGAGAGACGTTGACGTGGAAAGAGAGACGTTAACATGGCAAGAGAGATGTCAACATGGCAAGACCGGCGTTATCGGGCAATATGATTTTATTTTTTATAAATTTCCTCTATTTTGTGACAATATGGACAATTTTGTCCATAACGCCGCAAATAAAATGTCGAAATTTTTACAATATGTACTAGTGCATAGTTACAAGAATAGAAGACTTCGACATAGATTGCGTATTGGATGAAGAAACACACGTGAATATTATGCTAGAAAGCACTTGGGAAATTTTGGTAAAGCCTGCTATGGTACCTTCATTGGGAAGGACAGGCTTTTTTAAAGGAAAGATGATAACCATATGTGGAAGAGTTACTAATATACCTATGATTGCTCATAAAACATCGACTGAAAGTCATTAAATTTGTTGAGAACAATGCCCCTTTTCCACTTTTATTAGGAAATACTTGGATTGAGAAGGATCAGATCACAAGAAAGGAAAAGGAGGAATCTACAGAAAAGAAAAGGAATGAACTAAGGGAATTCATAACCAGAAAAAATAGAGCGACTAATAGAAGAACAAGAGGATAATTTGAAGCAACAAAGGGCAAGAGAATTAACTGTCGAAGTTGAAAGAACATAGGAAGTATTGAAGAACCTGTCCATGCAGGAAAGAAGTATAGCCACCCTGGGAATAGTAAGAGAAGGGATATTAACCTCAAAATCTATAAGAGCACATCAGCAGTGCGAAGTCCTTTCACCAAGAGAGAATAATAATACAAATGGAAAGAGGATTCCATAAATTGTTAGAGAATCTCAAATCATAGGAAAGAAAGCCGGGAATCTCAATAAGAAGAAAGATAAGCTAGAAAAACTACAGGATGCTACAGAGAATAGAAGGAATACTTTGCAAGAGGCATATCTGCAGTACTTGAACCTCGTCGGAATAGCAGAACCATGTAGAATGGGAATTCACCACAACGAAGCTATATGACTGTTGGAGGCGCCCTGACTGTTAGAATGATGCCCCGGAACGGCTAGAAAATGCATTTATGAGTGAATGGACCGTTGAGACCATGCCCTAACATATGGATTCACATTGATTGAGGAATTCTTGTCCATTGGAAGGATCTGTTACGACGCTTTCTTACTTAACCCGTCGGATGCTGCGCTGGGACCACTTTTTTTCACCTGTGATTATCCAAGCTACCAGAGAGTCGATTGTATATCGCACTATGAATTCTAGACCTCTCCATCCATTGGATTACCTCACTTATCTGTTAGCCTACCCGATCTAATTTTTTATAAGTGTGAATGTCAAGTGAACCTAGTGCGTTAGAGATATCTGTTGGGGATATCCTTACATAGTGTTACAAGGGAAAAAATATCTATGGCCAAGGGTAAACCACAACATATGGGTATGACTGCAAAAATCAACTCAATTCCAACGTGTGCTATATAAATTAATGTGCAATAAGAGGAAGAAGACGACCTCGATCCAATCGTTTGATGTTGTTCCACCATTGAGCACTTTGACCCAAAGATTTACACCTACAAGAATTTATCAACAAACAAGTGATGCAAGTATATAGTGACAATATATAAAATGAGATAGTGCATCAGATAACACAATCCATTAATAAACATTACAAACATTCTCGTGGATAATAATCATATATTTTCAAGATATCGATAGGACGAGAAAGACGTATTTCTATTAATAATTGATCAACAGAAGTATCAATGTTACAGACTTTTGTGTCGGCACGGTTCAAAACCAAGAAACCAAGTTCCTTCCAACTGGGTCTCCACCACTTCAATCCTCCACCAAAGGCAAGCTCATAGAAAAGATATAATGAGACCCTCTTGACAACAAGGGAAGAGCTTGGGGGTTGAACACTGTGTTCAGACTTGAGGGACAAAGGGATGCAGACTCAATATGAAGTAATTTCTCCAGAGTAACTTTTCTCTCAAAGTTGAATGCTTTCTCTCT
>JASDQU010208170.1:14191-26276 GCA_032191745.1 Picea mariana | reverse complement strand
CAAGGGAGAAGAGATGAAATTAGCTAAGATTGCATGTCAACAAGAAGTGTTCACAGATGGAAAGAAGGAAGAAGAAATGCTTCATCTATATGAAGATTCATGTGGAATTGTAGACCATGTGAATGAAGATGATGAGAAGTTAAATAATTCCATCACAGAGGAGGAGGATCAGAGGAGTATTCTGATCATTGGGGGAATTCAAATATTCCTTCCAATTAGCCCAACAGAGGCTAGTGCAAAAAGTGTAGGTGTAGAAGCAGAAGGGAATATAGCTATGAGTATCATAGAGGAGAAGGAGAAGATACTAAAGTCTTCCCCAACAAAGAAAGAGGAGCACATAGTTGAGTTTCTCACTCCATGGGAGATGGAGTTGAATTTGTTGGAGGATTGGTTGGAAAATCCAGAACCAAAAGAAGCATACCAACATGAGGAGTAGCTGGAAGAAGCTGGAGTTGAACCAGAACAAGAGGAGATGGAAGAGGAAAATATTTCAGAGGAGGAGGATGAGAAGAAGATCAGTGATGAAACTGAAGAATTGGAGTTTGCAGCAAGGTGGAAAGCTAAGGCCACAGAAGGTGAAAATATCAGAGGAGATCAGGTTGAGCTACCCATTGAAAAGGAGTATTTGCAGCTGAGCAGACTCCATAAGGAGAACCAACTAATAGAGCAGTTGGAAGAGGTAACACTGGAGATAATAGAGTTTATGGTGAAGTCAGAAAGAGAAGTTGTCAGTAGGAGGGAGTTGAACAGAAGAGGATCTGTATGAGTAGCAGGGAAGGAGCAACAACAACATATCATAGGAGCAGGAGGACAACTCCAAAGAAGAGTTTGGGATCTAGGGGTATTTCAACAATAGAGCAGAGGATCTCATGATTTTCCCGAGAGTGGATAAGATGTAGGATCATTGCTCCACCTTAGCAACATGCCAACATTCTAGCTCATCAGAGCACATTCAAGGAGGGGAGAGGCACAATCCTTCTCATTTTTCCCTCAAAGTTAAAATTTAAATGTAATTAAATAAATTAAATGCTGTAAGGTTGGAAGAGCCAAGTCGATGCCTTTGTATAGGCTATAGATAAGGTCACCTTTAATGGCTGATAGGATGATGGGGATCTAGATCCGATTTAGACTAGATGTCCATTGAATGTAATTCAATGTAATTAATGAGAGTTAGGTGAGTTGGAGGGAGAGATCAAGGAGCCCCTCTTTTGTAAAAATATCTCTTGTATCGAAAGAAAAGTGAAGATTAAGGAGAAGGAGAGAGTTGAGACTTAGTTGCATCCGAGATTTTGTACACAATGTAAACAAACATTCATATTAATAGAAATAAAAGTTTTTCCTACATGAGATTCTTCCTGTGTGTTTGTGTTTTTTATGAATGCCAATTGCACATGTTTATGTTCATTTATGTTGTAGATGTATGAGATAGGTTTCATCTGTAGGAGGAAGATAGACTTCTCTATCTTTGAGAGTTTTCTGGATTATTTCTTGGTTCTTTAGACTAAATGAAAGGAGTACATGATAGAGTACTAAGAAATTTGTGAGCCGGTGCAAGGAGTGTGCACCTGAATACTTCTTCGAGTTCAGAGGAGAACATGACACGAGGGCACACCAGAATAGTTTACAACCTCAGAGAGGAGCCTCAAGGTTACTGAACACCTTAGAAGAGAGATTGTGCAGAGGAGGCACATAGAGACATACTTACTAAACACTATGATATCTCTTCCAGGTGGGCATTGAGAAGGTGAAAGTGTGCACAAGAAGAACTCTTTTTTGATTTTAGATAGGAGAGAAGTGTCAAGAGAAGACACCCCAGAGTTACTAAACACTCTGGTAAACCAACATGAGAAACTACTTCATATTTGTTGAACACTATGAAGGAAAGGCTCAACAAGGAATGCTTTGAGAAAGTACAAAGAGTGCATAGGAAAAACACATTCTAAGGTGTTGGGGAATTTTAAGGAACCAGAGTTGTTGAACACTCTAGAGGGAGAAGCTTTGCAAGTGTGCATTGAGCGGGTGCAAAGAATGCATCAATGAACCTGAAAAAATTCAAGATTCAAGAGGAAGACCTATGCAAGGATTGCACAGAGGGGAACTTGTTTCAAGTTCAAGAATATCAAAAGGAGGAGTAACAACAGTCGACAGACCAACTGCAAGAGGAGGATATATGGACCAACAACAACAATCGACAGACCAGACACTCAAAGAAGTGCACCGAGGAGAAAGACAGATCCCAACCATCGGATCTGAGCACTTGGATCAATAGTTGTTTGATCCATAGGTAAGGTCCACGAGCCTTAAACCCCTTGTTAGGTGCAAAGGAGTAAGGACTCACTGAAGTCCTGAAGTCCCAAATCCATTTGGGAACCGTCCATCATCCAGGTTGACAGGTGGCGAAATATTTGAGAGTTCACGGGAAAATAAATTCAGAAGATTTGTGAGGAGCAAAGTGAAGTCTTCATGAAGTTGGGAAGATTGAAGTGGATATGGATCATTGGATCTAGAATGACACGTGGCATAGATCCATGTATTTAAGAGGAAATGTAATCTCGAAAGAAAGCAGAGAGTGGAGTGGGAAGATACCCGAAGGCCGGAGTTTGAAGAAGATCACAATTGTTGGTTGTGGGAGATACGTGGACCGTAGATCGGCCCCTCATTAAATTATTTGATTCAGAGATTGAGAAAAATGGAGCAATCCACTTGCAAAATTTTTGAAATACAGAGTTGCGAAGAGGACTAGCTTGGGGTCACGTGAAGAAGAAGGGGCCTAGCACAGGAAAGAGGGGCTTAGCAAGAGCCTGCGGGTCTCACAGGACTTGCGCCTAGGAGAAAAATGGGCCTGTGTAAAATGAATTGTGGGGATAGTAGGGTCCCAAAGAGCCGATTCGACTTAGATATTTGAACGATCTTTGACCGAGAGGTCGTGGAACCCCCAGAAGGGGAGGGGGGTTGCATCAAGAATCTTGACTATGGAGCATAGTTTCTTCCATCACAGAACCTCCACTTAAGATTCTTGACTATGGAGCACAATTTCTACCATCTGTCCAATGCCTAGGACTACTAATTCTTGGCTTCCACTTCAAAATTTCCATTCAAATATTTTTCCATTTCCTCACTGCAAACCGGGTTGAAAAATAATGCATAGATAAATAATGAACATATTTCAAAACAAAATCAGAAAGAGTAGGATGTTTCATTCATAATTCAAACATGATATTGTATTTTTATTGCATAGCAGAATCCCGATATCTTCACCATTTTTTCGTTTCCTGAACCTCCCAAAATTATATGGACATCCTTGGTTATCTAGTGTTGTACGTTGTTTGATCCTGGACCTTCTAGGAAGTTTCAATTGTGATGTCAGTTTGACATATAATGTCTTACATGCCTGTACCTATCATAATCATTTCAATCCTTTTGGGCAATAATGGGTATTTCTATTCCTTATTTATGGGTAACTTGAATATCTCATTTAGCTTCTCATTTACCTTCCTAACATATAGTACATATTATTTTAGATTTAAAATAATATATAGAGAAAAGAGGGAGAAATGTTCAAACTTTGTATATTTTTTGCAATTTTGTTTAAATTGTAAACTTCTAAGTATTATTGTATTTTTTATTTTAAATTATAAAATAAAATAATTTTATTGAATATGGTAAAACTTACTATAATTTAATGGTGAATCAATACTTATGATAGTTATTATTGACTATTATACAATAAAAACCACATCACTTAAATGACTTGTTAGTGATCCGTAATTGGGTAGACTTTTACTATGATTTTTGCTTGGGTCATTATGTCAGAACAACATAAGTTCTTAAATAATTTTAAATCTTACTTCAAGATTAAAAAAAAAAATACTCCATCCCATCATCATTAATTATGTGCATAAAACCAAATATTAATTTCAATTTCAAAAAAAACTAAAAAAACTAATTTTAAATCTTTTATTTTAATTTTATAAATAATATATAAGATTATATTTTTTAACTCTAAAATAATATATAACCTCAAAAAATAAAAAGTTGCAAACCTCTTATCCCTTATTTTGTATTTTTTTATTATTAGTCTTTACTAATGAATGGACACGTTCAACAACTTATTACCTTCCATGCAACACTTGTTTTACATAATATTAAGTAATCATTATGACATTTAAATACATCATTAAAAATTAAAAACAAAACAAATAATTGAACCATTCAATCCATCATACACGTACATTTCTTCTATTTTAAGGAAACAAACATTAATTCAAAACCATGCAATCCATTATTAAGGAAAACCACACCACCTAAAATGACTTGCTAGTGATTCGTAAGTGGGTAGAATTTTACTATGCCTTTCGTTCTTGGGTCATTACCTCAAAACAGGATAAGCTCTTAACTAATCAAAAGCAATTTCAAATGTTACTTCAAGTTAAAAAAAAATACTCCATCCTAAATAATATTCACAAATCTGTTCTCATCATTAAAACTACCTCTAATTAAATAATATAAATTTTAGTAACATTTAACATTAATTCTGTGCATAAAACCAAATATTATTTTCAATTTAAAAAAAAAACAAAAAACAAAAATTAAATCTTTTATTTTAATTTTATAATTAATATATAAAATTATATTTTTTAACTCTAAAATAATATATAACCTCAAAAAATAAAAAGTTGCAAACCTCTTATCTCGTGTTTTCTACTTTATTATTATTATTATTATTAGTTTTTATTAATAAGTGGACATGTTAAGCATGGTAGCTTAATTCGTTACTTGGTAGGGATGAAGCTACCATATAACACTTATTTTACATAAGATTAAATAATCATTAAGTTTAATACATAATATATTTCTTTTTTTTTTTGTAAATGGGAATAACACTTCTCTACGGTTTTGAAATTATATTTCTGTGGTTTTGAACTAGAATAATACTTCTCTTTAGTTTTTACCTTTTTTACCCAGAATAATCTTTGTAGTTTCTCTCGGTTTGTGGTTTTCGAAAATTATTTTTAACTTCTTTAATATGTTGAGAAATTGGACATGTGAAATGAGGTGAGTCGCTTTTTACTTTGATTCAATTTTAGTCAAAAATATATTTATAATCTATTAACATACATATATTTAAATATTATTTATTTATTTTTTATTTTAAGTTTCATAAGTAAAAGTTGATTTGAGAGATAAAGTCAATCCAAAATAATAATTGTTACATTTTTTCCCTTCTTTTCAATATGAGCACTCCACCACCTATTCCAAAATCTTAGCCTAATAGGGGGAGCCCCCCAAATCATCCTAGAGATCCTTTAAGATTATATGGAATCAATAGAAAAAAGGAGAGAAGAGAGAGATGCTAAAATCCAAATAGAGTTAGAAACATTAGAAAAAAAGAGTGAAGAAAGAGACGTAAACTCCAAATAGAGCTAGAGGCAATGATTGATAAAAAAATTAAATATACCATTCAAACTAAAATAGAGGATATATTCTTAGGGTTCCATATTGAATTTCAGACAATGAAGGATAGGATTCAAGAAATGGAAAAACATAAAAAATCAACCCAAGAAGGAGGGGTTGAAGAAAGTCACAACTTGAGAGATATGATTAAAGAGCTAGAAGAAAAACTAACCAACAATTTGAAAACAAATTGGATATCAAACCCATAAAAGAGGAAATGAATAAGCTAATCAAACTGGACCATAAGCGTAACAAAAGAGCCTTGAACCTTATAATTTTTGGTATAAAAGAACAACAAGAGGAGGATACAGTAGCAATAGTAAAAGAAGAATTAAATAATAAATCACAAATTGATACAACTTACCTCATAGAAGAAAAGAGGCTAGGAAAAATATTTGATCACAAACATAGGTTGATTCATATCAAATTAAGTTCCAGTGATCATAAATATAGCATACTTAGTAAATATTCAAGCTTAAAAGGGTCAGGAATATTTATAAATGAAGACCTCATTCCCGAAGACGAAGTTGAATTAAGGAAGGAAGTTCAAAAGGTAAAAGAATCCAAGAAATAAGGAAAATGAGAAATAACTAGAAATTGAAAAGCTATTGTTAGGGATAGAGACCAGAAGGATAATAATAAATAGGAATTTGGGACACTCAGGATCCTTTTTTGGAACTTTCGTGGATTTCCATGGCACAAAGGTCCTATGTTAAGTTGGATCCTGAGTGATATTTATATTGTCTATCTAGTTGGAACTTGGGAGCATGAGGAGACTAAGGTCCCTAACATAGAAGGATTTGTCTTGTGGTTGGCATGGAACAAAAAATCCCACTCCAGAGGTATAGGAGGCATAGCTTGTTATATTAGAAAGAGCATTTCTCCTCACATTCAACTTCATAAGATTAAACCTCTCAATCAGTACATTTGGATAGAAATTTCAGACACCAATGGTAAGAAGATGTATATAGAAATTTGCTATTTTGCACCTATTAATTCTACATTTTATAAAATAAACAATGTAGATAACAATTGTCCCAAGAATAATTTAGAACAAGATATTTATAGTTTGTAAAATGAAAGTAATATCCTCCCACTAGGAGACTTTAATGCTAGGACTGCATACTCTTTTAAGTAATGACTCCAACCATAATCCTTTATGGCTATATGAGGACCTTGTTTTATCTAATAGCTACAAAAGAAGATCTGAAGACCTAATTGAGAATTTGTTTGGCACTTAGTTGGTCAAGCTCTGTAGCTCTCAAGACCTAATAATTTGCAATGGAGTAATTAAGTGGTCAAACTCCAACCAGATGACTTGTATTCATGGGATAGGTTATAGTGTTGTAGATTATGTGATATTAGATATCTTTGTTTCCAACCAAATAACAACTTTTTACCTTTTAAATGACCATGAGCCTGACTCTGATCATAAACCTTTAACCCTAACTCTAAACTTTTCCATGCATAAGAGCATCATTGAAGAGAATTCTGATAATCAAGGGAATTTTCGCTTTGACAAAAATAAAGTTGACATTTTCGTAAAGGATTTAAATAGTAAATTAAATCTCCTAACTTATAAGGACAACATTGAAGAACTCTATCATAATTTTACAACTACCCTTTCCAATTCTATTAACAAGTTCTCTTTCAAGGTGTCCTATAAAAAGAATAATAGAACGACCAACCCTTGGTATGATAAAGAATGTAAAATAGATATGAAATTCATTAGGGATGCTTCTAATGAGTCCTTAAAACTCTATAAGATCAATGCATACAAAGCCCTAATTAAAATGAAAAAAAGGTAGTATATCAATAAAAGGATAGAGAAACTTTCACAACTATATAAGCTAGATCCTAAGAAGTTCTGGAGCAAAATTCTAAAATGCAATACTAAAGAAAATAATAGGATTCCCTTAAGGGATTGGAATTCCTACCTTAAAAGTATTTACGAGCTCCCTAATTCCATGGACACCATTCCTATTTTCCCTACAAAGGAAGAATTTTTTTCTTTAGATGACATAGAGTTCGAGGTTAAGCGACTCACAAATGGGAAATCTAAGGACATTGAAGGCTACCAAGCTGAAATTTTTAAAATTGGAGGGGCAATCCTTATCCCTCACATACACAAGCTCTTCAATTTAGTAGTCAAGCAGGGCTTCCCTAAACCTTGGATGCAAAGCCTCATTGTTCCTATTTTTAAAAATGGCGATATAAACATTCCCTCTAATTATAAGACCATTATGATTAGCTCTATTTTAGCCAAGCTTTATGGAATTATTTTGGAAACGAATAGTATCCTTTGGCTAGAAAGTCACGGTAAAAGAGATGAAGGCTAGGCCGGGTTTAGAAGATATCATTCAACTATGGACCATCTTGTTACCTTTAGGATCATTGCAGAGGAGTTCCACAATACTAAAACCAATATTTTTTGTTGTTTTGTTTACTTTAGAAAAGCTTTTGACATGGTTCCTAGGAAAAACCTTTGTAATAGGTTGGAAGAGATAAACATTCCTCCCGATCTGAATACTACTACAATAAGGATGTATGAAAATGTTATTTCTAAGTTTAAAAACACCGAGGGCTTGTCAAAAGAGATTGATTGTAATATCGGAGTCAAACAAGGTTGTCCCTTGTCCCATTTGGCATATACATTGACAAGTTAGAAGATTACTTGGAAAAAGCTAGTTGTGTCATCCCTACTCTCACTGGTATAGTAATTAATCTTCTTCTTTAAGCCGATGATATCATTATTATGGCAAGGAGTCCCCACGATCTTGAAAACCAACTAAGAATCGTCAAGGATTTTTTCTCCAATATAGGTATGACTCTTAATACCGATAAGACTAAGGTCATGATTATTAAATCCAATAAGATCCCTTATGATACCTTCGTATATGACAACAACAACTTGGAGGAAGTGAATTCATACAAATATCTTGTAATTGATATTCACCACAAGCTCAATTGGAATTATAGCATTGAGAAAAGCATTATTAGGGGATGAAAATATTATTATGGGCTTGAAAACAATTGTAAATCAGCTGAACTTTGGAGTTGGGATAAGAATAAATTCCTCTTTGAGACTCTTGGTACACATGTTATTATTTATGGATGTGAAGTTTGGGGCTGTAGTATCTCTCGTGAATCCTGGAGAAAGATATAGAAAATACAAAAGAATTTTATAACCTATAATCTCAAAATTAAAGGAAATACGCCCTATCCCATCCTCCTCTTAGAAACAAGCCTCTCCCCCATTGAGATCATGGCTATGACTAGATATCTAATATATAAGCACAAGTTAAACAACATGGAAGACAAGAGGCTTTCTAAAATTGCTTCAAAATTGAGTCATAACAACCATCGACTTAAGCGAGGGTGGAATAAAGATGCTCGGTCTTGGATAAACTATTGGGGAATCATGGAAGACACCATTTTGAAGAATAAAGATACTCTTAAAAAAACCGTCAAATCAAAATTTAAGGAGAAAATGTGGTGTGATAAAGAGTTAGAGGAAAAAAGAAAATTAAGGTATTATAAGGAAGTAATCAACCCTAATCCAGAAGATCAAAATTATCTATCTATTTTGCAGAGTGTAAATAAAAAAATAAGCATTGCTAAGATAAGAACAAGTTCTCACGAGCTCCATAATGAAACTAGGCGTTGGTCAATTCCTAAAACGCCATGGGATGAAAGAGTGTGTCACCTTTGTGACACTAAGAAGGTTGAATATGAAAAATACTTTCTCTTAGATTTTCCATCCTATACCCATATTAGATATCATTTTCAAAATATTTGTCACACTACCAACCTTCCTAACCTCTTAACTCAATAAAAGTATGGTGATTTTGGAAAGCTTCTCTTAATGCTTTTCGAGCACATGATTTTTTTTATAAGGAATCGCAAGTAATCACTTACCCTCTTAATATCCGATAGACCAATTCAGTCTTAGTGGACGTTAATCATCATCATCATCATCAACATTTACATACATCATTAAAAATTAAAAACAAAACAAATAATAGAATCATGCAATCATGACATTTCTTCCATTTTAACATTTTAAGAAAACATACTTTAATTCAAAACCATGCAATCTATTTAACACATATATTTGAAAATCATTTTCATTTTAAGAAGACACACATTAATTTAGTTGTGTTATTATCATCTCCATTGCGTGCACCTCATAGTTGTTTTTGTTTCTACTGAATGCTTCGTCACTGACACCATCAAATTTTCAAATCATTTTGATTTTATTTTTTTATCACATTGATTAAATATATATTTATCTTAGTTTTTGATTTATTAAATTTTTTTATCATTAATCTAAATGTTGGGCTTACCTGACCCCCGTGGGTCAGCTATGATGGTTGATTCCAAGAATCAATCACTCAATGTGAACATATAGGCTTTGGTAGCTGTCGAATCTATCTATTCCCTGTTTAGGAGCCCTACCTAAATCCTCAGTTTCATCTTTTGTTGAAGTTTATTTGCACCTGAGTTGGTTTCCTTTTTATTCAAAAGACCAACACCTTAGCCATCCCTAATGAACCTTTCTTTACTGAGGAAGGTGGGGAGCCAAGTGATGTAGTTTTGGTCCTATGGATTTAAGTTAATTTAATTTCAAATAGAAGTGTAAAAATACAATTTTAATTATTAATATGATATTTAATACATTATAATAATTTTTTTTAATGTAAATATCATATCTATTATATTTCTCTTATTCTTATTATTTTCTATTTATATTTTAATTTTTATATTATATTAAGTAATAATCAAATCTCTCCTTTTGTATTTTTATTTCACTAACTAAATCCTATTACCATTATCATCTAGCTACTCACATTTCAACAAAGAATTCTTCAAGTGGACAATGATAGATAACGTATCTTTTGTATATGGCTAATTATAAGTGTACAAGTGGTTAGTCATGGAAATCCAAGTCCATAATTCTATTTATAGGTAAAATTATGATGATCAAAGTGCAATTGATAGCTATTTATGGGCAAGTTCAACAAATAATTCTTCAAGTGTACAGATTAGTGAGTTGATAGATAACGTATCTTTTGTATATGGCTAATTATATGTGTACAAGTGGTTAGTCATGGAAATAAAGTCCATAATTCTATTTCTATGTAAAAGTATGATGTTAAAAGTGTAATTGATAGCCATTTATGGGCAAGATATTTATGTAGAAAGGACAAAAGTTTACAATGAAAAAATGATTCCTAGAAAAAATGAGAAATTATTGCATTTAAAGAAGGCGTATGCATTTCATTGTCATTATTGAAGTTATTGTCATGTAATATTTCTGGTTTTGAATCCTTGTGAATTATAATGTAATTATGTAAATGTGCTGGGGTGAAGAGCTTGTATTGATTTAATGTGGTTGATGACAGAATTGTATATTATGTGCATTGAATAATTAATAAAAAGTAATAATCACTGGTTGCAATACGAAAGGAATGAAGAACGTTGTGGGACTAGGATTCCACAAGAGAGAGGGGTCCAAGGAAAAATTATTCATTAGTATTAATCCAACCCACTTTCTTGAAATTAGTATCATTGTGTATAACCTTCTATGTTGTTGTTGAGTGTTCCAAAAGAAAATCATTTAACTCATGTAAGAGGGTGGATGTGAGTGGTTACATCCTATAGTTATTGGGGAGTATGAGATGAAGTACAATCAACTTGGGGAAAAGGCTAAGTCAAGTCAAGCAAGAAAACAAGAGAGGAAATTTGTATGGCCAAGGGGGAAGTTTTTGGACATTCACATTTTTGCATGGAGGGGAGTTCTTACATGCATATTTTGGATAGCAAGAGGAGAGTTGAGTGTTGGGAAGAGCACGAGCCATGATGCTCTTCAAGGAAGCCATTGTTGGGTTGTGTGTTATGCTGGAAATGAGGCATGTGTTCTTGTAAAAAAAAGTGTAAGTATGTAGTGTATTTTCCTATTGAGGAAATGAATCAAGTACCTAATGAGAGTTGTTGTGAGAACTCCTCGGGTAGATGAGAGTTCATGAAACTCCCAAGTTGATATTTCTTGTCCAGTCTATTGAAATAGGGACCCTAATAAATGAATGGTACAACCCAAGGGACCATGTGTTACACATTATTTTCTTCATCCCTATGACCGTTAATGATGTAAACCTGTTTTTTGCCTTCGGAGGGGTCAGTGGCCTAAGTTCCTGAAGAAGGAAGGGAGAAGAACTTTTCATGAGAAAAGAAGTTGCATTTTCCTTTGTAAAAACCCTATAAAAAAGGAAGTTCGCAAGCTGCATTATAGCTAGGGTGTGAGAAGGCCTGATTCTCGCAGGCTACATCATAGCTAGGTCACAAGGAGTTCGCAATCTGCTCTATAGGCAAGGTGCGAGAATGCTTACACGTGGGAAAAACGAGCATTTTCTCGAATCTTCTAGAAGGAGAAACCTCCATGGTAAGGTGGCATCCAAATGGTTTGGATCTTACTCGCTTTCATGATTTAGTGGGATCATCCTAACCTCCTCACCTTATCCTCTTTAGATTATAAAAGGAGAGGAGCTCTCATGGAGAAGGGCTAAGTTGGATTTGGCTTGGAATTATTAGCTTGGTTGGAGTGTCTTTGAGTTTTTCCTTTGTCAAGATA
>JASDQU010208169.1:6483-19958 GCA_032191745.1 Picea mariana | reverse complement strand
TGTATCTCAGGTATTGAATTATCTACATGTTGAATTGACACTTCTCTATATTGGAATATGACATGTGTTTCCATGGGGTTACCAATGACTCTAAGAGATCTTATTTAGTGTTGAAGGTTGTCTTCCACACATTAGTTTTCTTGATTGGCCATTAGTGATAACTTGAATTCAAAACCTAATTTTATAGAAATATTTATTCCCTTGAGATAATCGAGAAGATTATGAATTTGGGGGATTGGATACTAGTTCTTGACTTTAACTTTTTTTAGGGCTTTGTAATCAATATAGATTTTTCATGTTCCATATTCTTTTTAACCAACACAATCGAGGTCATATAAGGTGAGTACCTTGGTCGAATGCATCCCTTATGTATTAGCAATGGAATCTAGTGTTTGATCTACTTTCTCTCTAGAAGAGAGAATATATATACCAAATCATTAGGTAGAGGTTCACCTGGTGTCAAATAAATTGCATGCTTTACCTAATAGTGCAAAGGTACCCCTACAGGTGAGGAAACTATATCTCAATATTCTTCCACCATCTTGTCCACATACTTTTTTTTATGTAAAGAGACCCCTTACAAAGGCCTTGTTGGTTGTGGTTGTCTATTGTTGTCTTCCTACCAAACCATGATGATGAAAAATCTCTCTATCTAAGTGATTACCCTCCTACATTTATTAACTATGATTAGAGTGACTATGATAGTTAGGTCTACCTCTAACATCCTATAAATGTGATCACTATAGGGCCTAGACTTGCAAAAAACAAAACACTTCCACGTATATGGTTCTCCTAAAAGAACATCGCAAAATTCAAGGGGGGAAACATCACACAATACCTGATCTTTGAAGGTATTGATGATGCAATGCAAGCGACATCGCTAACTATCATGGATGTCTTTTAATTGTCTCAATGAACTAATGATGTATGGATAGGGTTATGGAATCATTGAGAGCTTCAAATTCTTGATGACCTCTACTCAAATTGGATTCTTTTGGTTATTGTTGTCAACAATAAAATCAAGGATAATTTTAAGGATGGAAAATTATATTAAGATGTGGAAACTTGGTCTAATCTTACTAGTCATTAATATGCAAAATCTGAAAGGTTTGGTGATAGTTTTTGTAATGTTCCCCCGGCCACTTGCAGGCCAGGGGAAGCCACTCCAGAGCAACCTCTCATGCTCTGACACCAGTTGGTAACATCCCTAGTCTTAAACAGGCCGGGCCATGCTACTCTAGGGAATGATTGCGTTCCCTTACTACGGAACATACAGTAACATACCCAGTAATCAACTGAGCTATGCCACATAAATTTTCTCCTCAAACTGCATGCAACTTAAACATATACATACAACACTCTTGCAAAAGCTTTACACATAAACATAAACAAACAATTACCTTTTGTAATATACGACTTTATATTGAAATATATGTAACTACAGATATGCAACATATACAGGGAAATACCCATAAACATACAGGCAATTATAATCACATATATGATAAACCATAACATAGGCATGTATATAACAATGCAACATATCATTTTATCATATGATTGGTACTTATATTGGAAAGATTGTCACCAACTGCATACAGACCGTCCACGAACCTCCCAACCTTAGACTACACTATTCATCACTCTCAACAATGAGTCACCCTCGAGCTGGGACTGAACTCCACCCAGGGTAAAGGGTTCCTGACCAGGCTAAGGCTCATGGACAACAGGAAAGAATCCCTCTCAGGTTCTCACTCAACTAACAGCCTACAACCTCTCATTCCCCACATGCCTTTCCCACCCAAGGAAGTGTTCCCCTTCTCTGCTCAACAATCCCTCAGCTACCCCACTTCCCTTCTAGGGCTTCAACAACAGGATGAACCGGAAGTCTCAGAGCACTGTAGCTGTAGTTTAGCACCTTCGAGAATCAATCCCCAACAATTCTCTCGCTTGGATAATTGCTCACGGGCATGACAACCTGCTTCTTCAATCCCTCTCCAAGATAACTAGGTACACCAACTGGAAAAGGCTATGGGAACAGACTCAGATATGGTGAAATGGATGTTTCAAGGATAATGGACTGCGTGAGTGAAAAATGGGCATGGAATCATTGACTGGATAACCGAGTGTATGAAGGAATCACTGTGATACTCATCGTGAAAGTGATGGTGAGAAAATGATGGTCAAGCTGCTAGTAAGAATCCCCGTGAAAAGTGACCAAAAGAGCTAAGTCCCCACGATATGAATGCATGTCCTCAACTTGACACTTGTCATATCGGAAGTTACTTTGGTCCACTTGTCCCCAACTTTATAACTTAGGATAAAATAATTATCCATACTTTCTGCTTTAGGAAATATTAATGTAATATTCCCTTGACTTTTGGTCCTCCCTTTCCCTAACTGGTGAAGTTCAGTCCCCCATCTCTTTTATCGTGGTCGGTCTGCGCGCAACAATGTATTTTATGTTAATCATGAGACATGTACAAAATAGGCGCACTGGCCTTTAACATCTAGGCGTTCCGGCCTAATACCAAAACATAAGCATCCCAACTTATAATAATTGGCTCACCAACCTATAACACATATCATATACATGAGGCTCGCTGTCCTCCATACTGTGCACACTTTAGTTACTACGCGCGGTATCCAGGAATGTGCATACTACATCATTTTACTGCGCAGTTCATGCACGCACTATGCCAAAGGAAGTGCATTACAAAATGATGTCAAAACAACTCACCAGCTTAAGTACACTTATATTACATTTACAATTGGGTTCGGCTGAGGGATATTAAAATCCCCCCCCTTATATATGCACTGTCCTTAGTGCATCATACACCCATATACAACAAAGTTTTCCAAATCTTCAAAAAGATGCGGGTATTCTATCTGCATTGCATCCTCATGATCCCAAGTAGCGTCCTTAGGACCGTACCAGGTTCATTGAAGCTTTACAAGCCCTGTGGCTCAGTTCCGGAGCTGCTTGACTTTCCGGTCCAAAATGTGCACCGGATGCACTTGAAAAGTGCCTTCTTGCTCCACCTGAATCACATTCCAATCAATAACATGATTAGCATCAGGTATATATTTCTTTAGCAATGATACATGGAAGACATTATGAACAAACATAGATGCAGGCAATGCAATCATATAAGCAATTGGGCCAATCCTCTCTAGGATTTCAAATGGCCCACAAAATCTGGCTGCCAACTTGGCACAGCTTCCCAGCTTCAGGGAATTCCTTTTAGCTTTCACTTTCAGGAAAACATGATCACCCACTTTGAATTCTATGTGGGTTCTGTTCTTATCGACATAACTTTTCTGTCTGTCTTGGGCAGCTTTTAAATTCTGCTTAATTTTTATCATTTGGTCCTCCATCTCCCTGAGCAAATCTGGCCCAAATATTGTCCTATCAGTTGGATTATCCCAACTCACTGGAGTATTGCACTTTCTGTCGTAAAGTGCTTCAAATGGGCTCATCTTCAATGATGCTTGATACCCATTGTTATAAGAAAATTCTACCAAGTTTAGGTAGTCTTCCCATTTCGATGGTTTGTCCATCACATACATTCTCAGTATATATTCTATCACTTTGTTCACCCTCTCTGTCTGTCCATCAGTCTCGGGATGATAATCTATACTAAAGTTCAGATTCATTCTGAATCCTTTGAACAATCCTTTCCAGAAATTCGAGGTGAATTTTGGGTCTTTGTCGGACACAATTTTTTTAGGAATCCCATGCAATCGTGCCACTTTCTTCATGAAAATATTAGCAACATTTGCTACCTTGTGCGTAGTTTTCAGTGGAATAAAATGGGCATCTTTCGTAATCTTGTCCACCACCACCATGATCGAATCATGTAGCTTGCTTGTTCTAGGCAATCCTGTAATAAAATCCATTGTTACCACTTCCCACTTCCATTCAGGAATGGTTAAAGGTTGCAACAACCCTGTTGGGTGCCTATTCTCATCTTTAACTTTCTAGCATTCCATACATCTAGCAATGTACTCGGTGATCTCTCTTCATACCTGGCCAAAGTAATGACTCTTGATCCCTGCCATGGTTTTCTGATATCCAAGGTGCCCTGCATAAGGAACATTATGCATTTCATGCAAAATCATACATTTCAAGTTCTGGACATTTGAAACAAAAAAATTATGTTCTTGCGCAACAATATTCCATCTATTCCCAAATTATAATTATTCACCTTTTTGTGGCATCTTACCCTGCTATTGCATCGCTACCAATTCTCTGTATTGCATATCTTCATTTGCAGCCTCCAAAATTTTTCTTTTAATATCAATTTGATACATGCTAATGGTTGTAGCATGTAATTCATGCACCTTCCTGCTAAGTGCATCAACCACTTTATTCTCTTTCCCCTTGATATGCTTTATATCAAAGTCATATTCGCTTAGAAATTCTAACCATCTGCTTTGCCTAGCATTTATATTTGGATGATCAAATAAATATTTCAGACCATTGTGGTATGTTCTTAGCTCAAACCTCTTTCCCATGAGGTAGTGTCTCCATTTCCTCAAGGCATGAACTATGGCTACCAACTCCAAATAATGAGTGGCATAGTTTCTTTCACAATCCTTCAACTTCCTTGATTCATAACATATGAAAAACCCCATTTTGACTGAGGATTCCACCAAGTCCTTCATTACATGCATCGGTGCATACGATGAAGTCTTCATCTCTCTCTGCGATCCTTAATATTGGAGCACTTGTCAATAATTGCTTCAGGTGTTGGAAACTCTTCTCACAATCCAGTGTCCACTGAAACTTCACTCCCTTTCTTTGCAAAGAAGTGATTGGGTGTGCAATCTTTGAGAATCCTTCAATAAATATTCTGTAGTAGCCTACAAGACCCATGAATGATCTCACCTCTATCACATTATTCAGCGCTGACCATTCTCTAATGGCCTCTATCTTCTCAGTATCCACTGTTATCCCATCCTTTGAAATGATATGCCCCAAATAATGAATCTGTTTCTGATAAAATGAGCACTTGCTCAATTTAGCATACAACTGATGCCCCCTTAATAATTGCAACACCATCCTCAAATGGTTTTCATGCTCTTCCTCTGACTTGGAATATATAAGAATGTCATCCAAAAAGATAATGACAAACTTGTCCAAATACTCTCGGAAAACACCATTCATTAAGCACATGAAAACAACTAGTGCATTTGACAACCCAAATGGCACCACTGTGAACTCATAATGACCATACCTTGTCCTCAAGGTGGTCTTGATAACATCTTCTTCTTTAATCCTTACTTAATGGTATCTTGATCTGAGATCTATCTTTGAAAATATCTTTGCATCCTTCAATTGATCAAAGAGGCCATCAATCCTTAGCAGAGGATACTTGTTCTTAACAATCACTTTATTCAACTCTCTGAATTCAATGTACAACCTTAGTGTTCCATCTTTCTTTCTCAAAAACAAGATTGGGGCACCCCAAGGTGACATGCTTGGGCGTATATACCCCTTCTTTAGAAGATCTTCAAGCTGCATTTGCAACTCCTTCAATTCTGGTGTACTCATTCTGTAAGGAGTCTTTGATACTGGCGCTGCTCCAGGCATTAAATTTATAGAGAAATCAATGTCTCTCCTTGGGGGTAGTCCAGGTACCTCCTTGAACACATCTTCAAAATCTTCCAGGACTACATAATCCTCCAAATTTGGCACCTTATCTCTAGGTGTCTTTGCCAAATGAGCTACAATTGTTTGACATCCTTTTCTGTAACATTTCTTTAGCTACAATGCTGAAATTTCTCTAATGGTTACTTCCCTAGAAATTACCTATACCTTTCTTAGCTTCCCTTCCTCATTCAGGCAAGTAAAATCTTTGTTGCGACATTCTAAGAGAGTGTGATGTTGGTCCAACCAATCCATCCCAATTAGATAATCATAGGAACCTAAAGGAAAGATGTTTAAATCTGCCTCGGTGTCTAGTCCATTCAAGTATATGAGGCATGAATTAACCATGTCATTAAATTTTCTTCTAGCTCCAGTAGCCAGTTGCACCAACCAGGATTTCCCATGTTTGCTTCTTGGCAATTGCAATCTTTCCACCATCTTAGAGTCTATATAACTATGACTATCTCCTAAATCAATTAAAATAGAAATGGTTTGGTTGTTGATCATACCTTCCACTTCAATCATTTGGGACTGATACTCTGCTTTCTTATTGTCCAGGGATACATAAATCCTTGGAACATATCTACCCATGTTCTCCACTGTTTCAGCTTGTTGTACATTGTGAACAACCCTTCCTTTTTCACCTCTATGAGGACAATCTCTGAACCTATGGTCTCCTTTACAAACCCAACATTGCATAGGTGGTTGCCTTGGCCCTTGACCCCCTATGTCAATCATTCTGGGTTCTTTAGGCATTTTTTGTCCTTGTGGATTATTTCTGAAGAATGGTGGCTTAGCTCCCTTCTTCCTCTGATCCATATTGAATTTCTTATTGTCTTCCCAAGCCTTTTGGAAAGTTGGCCTTGCTTTCTACTGATCATATAGGCATTTAGCTCGCCTTATGGTATCTTCTAATGCCTTGGGATCATCATACTGTATTTTGTCACTGATAAACGGTGGCAACCCACTCAAATACCTTTGAATTTTGACTGTCTCATCCTTGATGAATGAGACATACTTCAGCAGTTCCAAAAATATTCTCTCATATTCATCTATGGTCATACTCCCAATCTTGAGTTCAAAGAAATCTTTCATTTTCTTGTCATAGTATCTCTTAGTCAAGTACTTCTTCTCAAAATACTTTTTGAATTCCCTCCAAGTAAAACATTTCTCTTCAATGTGTTGCACTTGCGCAAGTTGATCCCACCACATGGAGGCTTTTCCTTTGAGTTGATAGATAACAATTCTACCTTTTGCATGAGAAGAATAATTATGCAATTGAAAATACTTTCTCATGCCCAACAACCATGTTTCTGCATCTTCATCCTTCGTGTGCTCACCATCAAATGTAGGAGGTTTGATTTTGTTCATTTCTCCTCGCAGCTCATCCACCCTATACCTCTTATACCTTCTGACAGGGGATAGACTTGAGTTGTTACCTGCTCTCTTATTGGAATGCCTTGGGGAATGATGGTGATGTCTACTAACACTTTTTTCTTTTATTTTCTCATCTGAAGGCTTGTGACTTCCAGATTTGCTTGAGCTACTCTCCTTAACCAATTTATTTTCTATTTTGTTCAAGCCCTCCAATAACTTCATGTTGAAGTCATCATGCTGCTCTTTGTCTCTCATAAGACTTTCATTATCATCTTTGTGTCTTTGGATATCCTTCTGCAAATTCTTAATGGTCTCAGCCATATTCATGTTTTCTTTCCTTTCTTCTCCATGTCCGTTGGAGTTCGTTCCTTCAATTCCCAAATGGACATCCACCCCTCTGCTCTCATCTTGTTGACTGTAATTCCCCTGTGCTTCTTCCATTCCTATGGACTCTGCACTGGTTTGATATGATCTAGTTGTTGTTAATTCTTCAAAACATGCAGCCATCGAAACTTATCAGGCTAACAATTCAACAATTCATGAGAATATGCACCATTTTGGTTCAATATACACATCATAATTATCTCTCCCAAATTCTTGGTGTTATCACCATGACAATTCTAGATAAGACCCAAGTCTTGAAAACATATATGCGCAGTGCCTTCAGAGATACATTTGTGCAAGAAGGTGGTTTTCCGAAACCACTTTTGCCAAGACGTGATATCACGTGTCTCAACATGTCAAATCCACCACTCGTGGAGCGGATGACGGCTAGTCAAATCACCCCGTTTCACTCGTTCAGTACTTCGCATCCATGTGACGTCAACTAAATGCTACCATGTAATGAACTCAAAAGCTAATCATTCGAAATGGATTACCTGAGCATGGAAACCCAACGCTCTTGTACGTAATCCGTCTGCGCTTCATAATTGGAATTCTATAATTACCAATCCTCAAGTATGAAGGTATCTGCGTATCCATAACTGAAGTAATCTCCAAACTGCTCGACTTTCTACTCTCTGTAAAAGAATTTTGGTATCCACAACCTGAGATACATGGACAAGGCTAAATTGAGTGAGACTAGTTATTCGGGCAACATACTAGACTTTCCTGTGAATAAGGAGGAAAGGTTCCTTGCGCACATTCTACTGACTAAATTCCACACAGAGATGGCTATAGACTCACAGTTGGAATTCAAGCTGAATCCCATTATGAAGGACTTAGTCATCAACAGGCCAGCCACTAAGAAGAAAAGGAGAAAGCAGCAGAAGAAGGAGAAATCCACGACTGAAGCGGCCGAAAGTGTTGGAGAGAATCAACCGATCTGGTTAGATTCTTTAAAGGAGGAGATCGCTAAGCTGAAGTGATTCTTCAACTAAGATTAAGTATGTTTCAATGAATTTTTGAACAACTGGTAGCGGAGGTAAGGAGCACCAGAGATGATAGGCATGTTCTTAAACGACCCTTTTTACAACAAGATAACTGCTGTCATCCCCTTTTTGTAATTTTGTGATTAATACGATTATATAAATACAGAAATAGATTTTAGACTATTTATTATAAATTCTATCTGGTGGTGTTATGAATCTTGTTTTCTTTTATAATATGCTTTTCTTGTAAGCTTATATTTCACTTTCATCTATCTGAATCGGAGGAATATAAAACTCAGAATTCTTTTTAATTAATGCTTCGATGCGGTTGTGTGTTTCTTTTTCTTCTAATATTATGCAAATTAAACTCATACTCATCACCTTCCAAGTGACTTTGCACACACTAAACTTCGACCTATACATTTATATTTATCGTGCATAGCAATATCACAAGGTAAAACGATTTTCCGCGCACCTATATCCACTATGAATTTCTTCTCCGTCGCGCCAACAACTTGCGTGCGCTACTGTCTGCATTGTGTGTCAATATCCACTGTGCACAGTTTTGGTATTGCACACTGATATTCCACATGCATTTCTCCCTATGCATTGCACCATGTCAAAGTTCAATATGTTCCATCGTGCACAATTATCTGCGTGCACCATTGAATACACTGTCGTGAAACAACTTATACTCATACTATGCATGTACCAACAAAACTCCTCTGTGTTAAGCAATACTTGTGCACCCCATGTGCACATTACTATGTGTGTGCTCACTACGCAGGGCTAAATTCAGCGTGTGCATCCGCACATAATAATCTTTCGTGCGGCACCACAACTTACCGTGCACACTTGCACGCCAACGTTTTTCATGGACGCTCCATGACTTGAATTTTGGTCACTTCGAAGTTACTCTTCTATGAATATTCGCTTCAACTAAGCCCCTCTGGCCCATCCAGGCTTAGTGTTGAAACTGAAGCTCTAATACCAATTTGTAACATTCCCCCGCCCACCCGCAGGTCGGGGGATGCCACTCCAGAGAAACCTCTCATGCTCTGACACCAGTTGGTAACATCCCTAGTCTTAAACAAGTCGGGCCATGCTACTCTAGGGAACGCTTTTGTTCCCTTACCGCGGAACATACGATAACATACCTAGTAATCAATTGAGCTATGCCACATAAATTTTATCTTCAAATTTCATGCAACTTAAACATATACATACAACACTCTTGCGGAAGCTTTACATATAAACATAAACAAAAAATTACCTTTTGTAATATACGAATTTATATTGAAATAACAGTAACTACAGATATGCAACATATACAGGGAAATACCCATAAACATACAGGCAATTATAATCACATATATGATAAATCGTAACATAGGCATGTAAATAACAATGTAGCATATAATTTTATCATACGATTGGTACTTATCTTGGAAATATTGTCACCAATTGCATACAGATCGTCCACAAACCTCCCAGCCTTAGACTACATTGTTCATCACTCTCAACAGTGAGTCACCCCCGAGCTGGGACTGAACTCCACCCAGGGTAAAGGGTTTCTAACCAGGATAAGGCTCATGGACAATAGGAAAGACTCTGTCTCAGGTGCTCACTCAACTAACAGCTTACAACCTCTCATTCCCCACATGCATGTCCCACCCAAGGAAGTGTTCCCCTTCTCTGCTCAATAGTCCCTCGACTTCCCCACTTCCCTTCCAGGGCTTCAACAACAGGCCGGACTGGAAGTCTCAGAGCATTGTAGCTGCAGTTTAGCACCTTCGGGAATCAATCCCCAAAAATTCTCTTGCTCGGAGAATTGCTCACGATCCTAACAACCCACTTCTTCAATCCCGCTCCAAGCAAACCAGGTACACCAACCAGAAAAGGCTATGGGAACAGGCTCAACTATGGTGAAATGGATGTTTCAAGGATAACAGACTCTGTGAGTGAAAAATGGTCATGGAATCATTGACTAAATAACTGAGTGTAGGAAGGAATCACTATGATACTCATCATGAAAGTGATGGTGATAAAATGGTGGTCAAGCTGTTGGTAAGAATCCCTATGAAAAGTGACCAAAAGAGCTAAGTCCTCGCGATATGAATGCATGTCCTCAACTTGACACTTGCCATATTGGAAGTTACTTTGGTCCACTTGTCCCCAACTTTAGAACTTATGATAAAATAATTATCCATATTTTCTACTTTAGGAAATATTAATATAATATTCCCTTGACTTTTGGCCCTCCCTTTCTCTAACTGGTGAAGTATAGTCCCCCATCTCTTTTATCGTGGTTGGTTTGCATGCAGCGATGTATTTTATATTAATCACAAGACATGTACAAAATAGGTGCACTGGCCTTTAACATCTAGGCGTTCCAGCTTAATACCAAAACATAAGCATCCTAGCTTATAATAACTGGCTCACTAGCCTATAACACATATCATATACACGAGCCTCGTTGTCCTCCATATTGCATGCACTTTAGTTACTGCGTGTGGTATCCAAGAATGTGCATACTACATCATTTTACTGCGCAGTTCATGCACGCACTATTCCAAGGGAAGTGCATTACAAAATGATGTCAAAACATCTCACCAACTTAAGTACACTTATATTACATTTACAATTGGGTTCGAACGAGGGATATTACAGTTTTGTARAAATATTCAAATTTCTAAGGATTTTATATAGTTTCTATAAATTTTGGCGATTTTTAAGGTTAAATGATTTCATTCTATGGAATTTGGGCGAATCGTTTTTAGARAAAAAATGGAAATTGGCGAATCATTTTTTGGGAAAAACCATGGAAAACTATCCCATTTGCAAAATTTATCCCCTAAAATGACCTATGAATAAAATGTAGTGARATCCACTTCACCCACATCTATGAGTGGAAGAGRCACTCACCTTCCTTAGGCTCCTTTGGTACCCCTTCYTGGACCTTTGCGGTGGTGATAGTAACATTGGGTTCAAAGTTGATGATCCATTTTCCTTTATCTCACTTAGAATTAGACTTTGATCCAAAACCATATTCTAAGGATTTCAACTAAACCTACAAATATTGTTTGGAACAAAACTCGTTAGTGTTGTGCTGAKGGATTTTGTGGATCTCACACCACTTTCTAGTGCCCTTCAACTTCTTGTCACTCTTATTTACATGTGGCTTGGACTAGTTTTCATGAGGTTGGTTATCCTTGATTTTTCCTTTATTCTAGTAGTTAGGGTTGCCTTTAGCATTATTTTGTTGTGGTTGATCTGTAGACCCAAACTCTCTCTTACCCTTCTATGAAAACTTTTTCTTGATCTCGACAACATATTGACAATTGACTCCCAATGAAGAAATGCCCTTAAATTGTGTTTCTATTTGAATGTCCCTATGTGGGCCACTATGGTATTTTAGAATGAAATGATTCTTAGTGTCCTTGATACTCAACATTGAATACAAGGTATGGAAGGGATTTGTGTACTTTGATGTTGCCTAGTCTTTCTCCTATAGAAAATTTGTGCATCTTGTGTACTGGTCATCATAGTTTCCAACATGATAGAATTTCTCCTTGAGTGCATCATCAAAATCCAACCAAGTGGGTTCTATCTCAAATGCTTATGATTCATCTTCGACATGTTGCAAAGAGCAAGTGTCCAAATAATATTTGTCATGGGGAAGTGACTTAAAGAGAACAAAGGTAATCTTCTCATAGTCTATTGGAAATATTTTGAACATGCTAACAACCCTCTAATAGACTTAACAGTTTATTCAAAGTATTCATGTTTATCTTTCCTTCAAATAAACAAGCGCCAAAGTTAAGTTGTACCTTGAAGGGTGTCATACCTATGAACCGATTTCTTGTCAAAGGTGCCTTACTCACCTTTTGGAGTTTTCAAATGATTTGGGAAAAATTATTCATCATCTAGTTACTCTATCGCTCAAGGGTTTCCTTAAGCAATATCTTGATAAGGTCTCTTGGTTCATCATCTTTATTTTTGTCCTCCATGGGAGACTACTTGGGTTAGGAAGGGAAGTATTCACTAGGCTTGGTTAGTTCAAGACTCAACACCCTTTACCCTAACCATGTCAAGGATATGTGTGGAAAATATTAACAAATAAAATATTTCTCTAATACCATTGATTTGGATTGTGTTAATAACAAAACGAAGATAGCAAAGCATTTGCAAAGAGCATGATAATACAATGAAACCCAAACTTCATTAATGAATGAAATAGTGAAAAGACTCTAATATTAAAATCAATTCAACCTAGTTATAATGGTGGTATCTTAACTTTGAGATGAGATATCTTGACGATGCTCATTAGCAAAAATACCTTCACAAGAGGTTGTATTTTTTTTAAAACCAAAAAATACTAAAACCATAAGAGGTAAAAACCCTAAAATCCTAAATTCTAACCCTAGGATATTCTTTGGAAAAAAGAATGTGGGTCCCAAGGAGATTAGTTGATACATCAACCTCCCTTGGCCACAACCTTTTCATATAAAATCCATTTGGGGTGTTCTTGGACCATTAAAAAGGTATTTTGAGCTCTGTGTGTTTTGCAAGCATGGAAATTGTCAAAAACACATGGGAAGTTCTTGAAAAATGCATAAGAATTTTAGGGCCTATAAAATAGTTGCAAAACTAGCAAGGTGTATAATTGTTTCTATGTTGGTGGTAGGTTTAGATAGCCACATGTGTTTACCTATATCAATACACCTCTAAATGTTGTTGGAAATCTTGTTTTGAGATCATTGAACATGAATATAGTTAGATTGTTGTAAAATAATAAATTATGTAATGGTATCTAAATGGATCAACAATTCCATGTGGATATCATGAATTAAATTGTTTGTTGATAGATCCAAAGTAGGTAAGGTCATTTAGACTACCAACTGCAAGAGGAGGACTATGGCCAATTAAAGGGTTTTTCAAGACATATAATACTCTCAAGGTTGATGTTTTGTGCAAGAATGGGTTCAATTAGATGGCATGTAAAGTAATTCAAATATTCAAGCTATTGCATGGAACTCATGTTCATAAAAGAGTTCATGTAGAAATTGTTCTCT
>JASDQU010208168.1:11663-22584 GCA_032191745.1 Picea mariana | reverse complement strand
GTGAAGGAAGGCTTGTCATGTTATTTTGTTATTACTTCAAATAGTTAAGTCATGTGAGAAATAAAAGGTATATCAACCTACCCTATTTTATACAACAATATTTATTGGTAATGGATACCAAAGTTAGAGAGAGTCAACATCCTATAACCAATGTCCCTCATCATGGTTTGGTTAAGTTAATTTATTTGCATACCTTGAGACATAATGGATAGACATGGGAAACTTTAGTATCATTGAGTTTTGTATCATCATATATTAGGTCCATAAGAACCAAGGCTAAAATTCATAGAAGGCAATCATTATGGCTAACAACTTAGATACAAACCCAACGTAAAGAAGATTTTTCACATAGGAAAAAAATCAATGATAGGTAGCCAACTGAGGAGAACATTATGGATGTTAACACATCTGAGGCATCGACTAATGAATATGAAGCACCAGAAGAAAACCTAGTAGAGTCTGAGTAGGGGATGATTGATGAAAACCATGAAATAGAGCCTCGAGAGTTTTAAAATGAGCCATAAGGAGTTGATATAGAAACATGGGAATATGAGCAAGAGATGATTGATGAAAACCATGAAATAGAGCCTCGAGAGTTTCAAATTGAGATAGAAGAGACTGAGATAGAAACAAGGGAAATACAAATATATGGCGTAGACTCCTAATTTGATTTTCAAGATATTGTTATGGGTCAAGAGGTTGAAGATAAAAATACTGTAGATAATAGAGTCTAAGTAAAGAATATGAAAAATAAAGCGTGTCACTTTACAGGTAAGTTTCATTCCTTTGCTGATTTCAATGAAACACATAAACAAATTAATAAGATTTTTTGAGAGTTTAAGAAAAATTGTGGGTTGAAGGAAAAATTAAAAATGGCTCAAGAAAAACTTCATTGTTTTGAGAGCAAGGCCACCTTAGATTTTATTGTTGTTGTAGTAGATCACCAAGAACAATGGTCACCACCAAATTCGCTTGTTATGAACACAATATCAATCAAATGAGTGTTGATGATAAGTTAAGAAAACTGAGGTTTGGAAAAGAACAAGACTCACTTGCAGAAAATATAGAATTTACCCGTGTCACAAAGAATTCTAAGAATCGAGTTGATGATTGGACAAAGAAGAAAAAATGTTTGGAGGAGAAAATAGATTATTTAAATAAACTTCATGAGAGGGAAATAGAAGAATGTAAAGAAGCATCATGGATTTCCCATGATATGAGAATCAAAGTGAGATAGAAGAAAAGAAATTGTTGGGTCACTTGGCCCACCAAATGGTCATTTTCAGAAACCCATCTCCATTATATGCTCTGTATCTAAGAGAAAAAAATAAAAAATCATATCATGATTCTTATCTCAAGGGAATCTTGTTTTATTTTAGACACTGATCAATTTGTTTGAATTTTCCCCACTCTTCGAGAAGATGATCATAACTTATTGTGTCAATTTTACTTACAAAATATTGTTCTTCCATCTTTCCATAATCGAGATCCCAATCCATTTTTTTGAGACATACATATAAGGTAATTTGTATCTTTTATGAAAAATCAAACCAAGTGATCACAAGCAATGAATACTAGTGAATTCCAATAATGCAACAAAAACCTTTAGATCATAGCTAGTCTAGATCCTAGTAGAATGTTTCTTGAAAGAATTGAAATTGTTAAAATATAATAGTTTGTGTCCTTGTTCTAGGAAAACCAAGCCTCGACCATTACTTGCTATGAAAATTGGATTGGGTTAAATAGATAGAATACAATCTTAATATTTAGAAACAATGATAGTGTTCTATATGATGTGAAAAAGAAACATGATCCTATGACTAATGAGTAGTTTGGATATTCTTTAAAGAGATTTCCAATCTATCTTAATTGTCTGAAAATTCCTCAAGTTTAGTGGATTGGCCTAAAATTCCAATACCCTTTTTGTGGCATCCACAGGAATCTGTAGAAGAGGAGTAGTTTTGGGCAGATTTGGGAGAGACATTTTTTTTTTATAAAGAGGAAGAATTAGGGAATGTTGCTTTCAAATGGATTAAAATTCATTTTGACTCATTACCTCAAGATCCTTAGGATTCATATCACTGACTTGTTTCATAGGGGAGATGCAACAATACCACGTTGGGTGAGACGTTGGGTTCCATAAATTACCCATTTTTGTTTATATTTTGATCCTTGCTACCATGTTTTTTATACCTTTTTGGTCCCATAATCACATTTTTTGATGAATTATCATGGTATCATTATCATTTATTTCGTCACCCATATGTCTCAATACTTTGTCTTTTGAGAAAATAATATGTAGGTGAAATTGTATTATTTGATTACTTATGAGATGGAAGTATAGATTCTATAAGAAAATATAATTATATAGGTTCATCAAAGTCACTACAAGTATGCTACGGGAGTGTTGTGGGTCACTGCTATTATAACCCTATATAATAGGGAATCAATGTTCTAAATAATATTTATCTTTTTCAGGCATATGTGTTCGTTCATGATGGATGGTGAAGGTGGCGGAAAGCGCATGACACTAACCAAGCATAAGATGAGTGCTTGCGTGCGAGCTTCAAGGTGAATTCCGGTGCATTTTTAGCAAAAAATTGTGGAGTGTTTTGAAATGGAAAAATTTGACTCTTGTGGGTCAAATGAAAAGTTGGGTTTATTAGCCTAATGTGGGTTTTATAATCCATGTTTGGTGAATTTAGCCAAAAAATAAAATTTTGGCCCCTCGGCCTTTGCCTTTATGCAGAGTTTTATGAAAAAATTAACAAAATTTTAGCAAAATTTATAGTGGCCTAGGGCCAACCTCTGAATGCTCGACACCAAGGATAAGCTCCATTTCGTGCACCAACAACAAACACACAAGCCAAAGCCAGTGCTAACACCAAACTCCAAAGCCCAGCCTCAGGCTCACTTCATCGATACATCATGTGACTGTTGTCTCTTTTAAATGCCCAAACGTTCAGTTTATAATGTGAATGTGGGATATTGCCCACAGAATGTAAGAAAGAAAAAATATATAATACGCAGCTCTAAACCCTCTGCCACGTGTTTAAATCAGTTTCAAGGTGTCGATTGCAGGGAGCCACGCATATGCATCAACGACAACATAAGCCAACCACCAAAGCAAACAACATCCAAGCCAACACTCGATCCCAAGGGGTCAAGCTCCAACGCTCCAGCTCCATGCACCTGAGACCACAACGTGCAAGTCAAAGGGAAACAGAGACCAAGGCCGGTTTTGTATATCAGATTGACAGATGCGAACGAGGTGAACTACAGTGTATTGGAGCCACTACCTAGATGAATACAGGAGACACATTGAGAAGGACCCAGCGCTAGAGAGGAGATTCCAACATGTACAAGTGCCAAAGCCAACTGTTAATGAGACAATACAGATACTGAAAGGTTTATGTGAGCGATATGAGATTCATCACAAGCTTCGTTATACTGATGAGGCTTTGATGGCTGCTGCAAAGTTGTCATATAAATATATCACTGATCATTTCCTTCCTGACAAATCTATTGATCTCATTGATGAGGCTGGTTCTCGAGTACACCTTCGCCATGCACAAATTCCTAAAGAAGCTAGAGAACTTGACAAAGAACTCAGACAGATTACAAAAGAAAAGAATGAATCTGTTCGAAGCCAGGACTTTGAAAAGGCTAGAGAATTCCACGATAAGTTAAATTGTAGAGTTGAATAGTTGATAAGCATGAGAACCTTTCAACATTCTATATTGTTCAGCGGAGAAGAATGGTAACCCTCTCGAGCTTATCCTCTACATAATGCTTCAACAAGATAACAAACACTTTTATGCTACTGTAAGGAGGTTATGTGAGTTGGAGTTTGGTGTTTGGACCCAGTGTTGCTTGGCAGATCATGTCAAAAAAGGCAAGCCTGAGTACATTGCTAATGTCATATCAAAAATAAATGCAAAGCTTGGTGGGGCAAACCACCCCCTCTTACAGCAATAGGTCCAAGGCCTGTTAGGCCTCTACCAAGAAATTGGGATGGATTCGAGGCAAATGTTGCAGAAAGGAAATAAAAAAGCCAAGAATTGATGACAGTTATGCCAAACACAAGAGCCAGAATAGCTAATATTAAACCTGGTCTCATCACTACAGAATATTTGGCAAAGGTACAAGCTTCAACACATTTCTGGGGAGGATTGTTACTGAATCTTTTAGCTACATTATCAACATTGATGGACCATCAATTTTGACATATCAGTGAGAGGTTTTCCATTGGATTTACTTCTGTTATTATAATTGTTGGTTAAATCGTAGAACTAAGGAGATCTTATCAGGCTTATAATGTAATGCCTACATTGAGCAAGGTCTTGAAACGATATGGAGTATAACTCTCTTTGTAAATATGGTAAAATATCTCATGTGATATATGCTTTACCATTTTATTCTTGCTCTGGTTAAGCTACGGAACAGTTAGGAAATTTAATTGTAGACACACAGGTGGCTTCTTGACTCCAAATCTAAGCAGAAGAGAGCTGGCAGTGTTTTCAGAATCCAAGGCAGTAGTTACAAGGAGGTGGCAAAGGTTTCCTGTTTTCCAGGCAGTGGTTAGATCACACAGCGAGGTGGCAGAGGTTTCCCATTTTCTAGGTACAGATTAGATCACCAATCCTCCAACTAGCAGCATACCTCAAACCAACTCAGGCATTTGACTGTTGTTTATTGTGATGTTGTTAGAATCCATTTGCCAGCAAACCTTAAAAAACTACATATGTTCAAACAATAGTTACCGAATCGACTTTCCTAGGATTTGTTGTCTTGTTTGTTATAGGAGACAACCGACAAGTGTCAAGAGCATGGTAATTGTTTTTCTATTTTGAGAAAACAGAGGTATAGTTAAAACTGTTTGAGGATTGATAGCATTCTACCTTTATATAAACATGAAAAGGATGTAAGTGGGGTTCGACTGGGAAGAGAAGGAGAGCGTCGACCTGTGTGAGGTTTTCGACCTGAATTTTTCAATTTTCTTTGCTGAAGCTGAGGTCTGTGCTTGGCCAGAAAGATTTTTTCTGTAATCCTTTAATGACTGATAAGTAATGGGCTTGGTTTTCACAACATTCTTGTGTGGATGTATTGGTGGTGTTTTTCCTTAGTTAAAGTGTTTTCCTGTCATATTTACAATTGTTTTTTTAGTTCTTATCGTCAGAAGTAAGTAAACAGAGCAGAATTTATCAGCAGATACTATGCATCTGTCTTTTTGAAAATATTATGTTATTCATCTAAAGAGCTCAGTCAAGGAATTCTTAACTGCTCCTTTGCTTGATTTTTTCCTCTCTTATTTCTTCCTCAAATCAATACCATTAAAACTCAATTCGATCCAATATTGCTGCTACCTTGCCCTGTGAAAGAGCTTTGTCCAGATCTGAGATGTGAATCACATTTTTAAGCACAGACCCCATTTTCCCAATGGCCCTCCTTGCTGTCCCAAACTGACCATTTTAAAATCAAAAACTCCGTATCTTCATAACTTTCATAGCTAGCCTAAAATCCATTCCTTACAAACCAAGTTAAATCTAAAAGAGATATCCCTCTCTGAGTCTTGGAGGGCTAGATCCAAGACTTGAAGTGGTTCGAGGTTACCTCTGTGATTGCCTCAGCAGCCTTAGGCAAATTACAGAGTGCTAACATTTTTGGCGACTCCACTAGGGAACTTCTCCAGAGCTGCACTTCAAGTTCAGTTTTGACTTCTGATGGTGAACAGAAGCCAAACACAGGAAGGATGTACCATTCACCTGGTGACTCCATTGTTCAAGATCCCAAGCTTCAAAATTCACAAGCGAATTCACTGCTGAAGAATCCAGATTTCAAAGCCTTGATGATGTTTCAAGATGACAGGGTATGAGGTAAATCCTATATCTCGTGAAGCCATAGAAGAATGCCGGGGTGATTTAGCAGTTTTGCAAATTGATGAAGTTTCATTAACAGTCATGTTTCATTATTGGAAATCGAAAAATTATCCTTATGAAATTAAAATTTGTTTTCTCGAGTTGTTTGCTGAAAGACTTGAAAAAGATATTGAGCTTTTAAATACTTAGATTTAGTCTTACATTTTCCAAAATCCAAAGCAATTTTATGAGAAACTCACGTCTCCAAAACCAAAAGATATTGTATCATCTTTCGATTTTATGATTGATGAATATTTTGTTTGGAAGCATAAGTTTGAAGTTGAACGGTTGCAATCATGGTCTAATATTGAGGACACGAATGGGAAACCTATCCATGTTAAAATGCTAAAGGAATACATGGAGAATCAACAAATAGATCATATATTTATTGACCCGGTTGCAAATTATATGGAGCTCTTTTTCAGTATAACTATTCATTCATGTTTTTTCTGCAAGGACCCGAGCCATCACCAGTTACCATTACATATTTCAGTTTTGATTTTCAACAAACATGATGAGGAAGCCCAAGCAAGAGATCAACTGTTGGGTTGGCTTCATTGACACTTTTTCATTACCTGATTGAAGCAGTAACTATGAAGTAGATTAAGGTAGGTAGGAATGTGCCAATAAGCTCAACAGAATGAGCATCTTTTCTTTTCTATCTCTTCATGATTTTAGCTTCAATTTACAGTTTGGGGGCAGCCCAATGATCAGCTAGTCGGTGAAATTCAGAGTTCAACGATTCTAGACACCTCCTTCGGAGCTATCTTCCCCAGGTGGAGCCTATGTTAGAACCCTATATAATAGGGAATCAGTGTTCTGAATAATATTTATCTTTTTCAAGCATATGTGTTCGCTCATGACGCATGGCGAAGGTGGAAGAAAGCGCATGACACTGACCAAGCATAAGATGAGTGCTTGCACGCGAGCTTCAAGGCGAATTCTGGTGCATTTTTAGAAAAAAATTGTGGAGTGTTTTGAAATGGAAAAATTTGACTCTTATGGATCAAATGAAAAGTTGGGTTTATTAGCCTCATGTGGGTTTTATAATCCATTTTTGCTGAATTTAGCTAAAAAAGAAAATTTTGGCCCCTCAGCCTTTGCCTTTATGTAGAGTTTTATGAAAAAATTAACAAAATTTTAGAAAAAGTTATAGTGGCCTAGGGCCAACCTCCGAATGCTCGACACCAAGGATAAGCGCCATTTCGTGCACCAACAACAAACACACAAGCCAAAGCCAGCGCTAACACCAAACTCTAAAGCCCAGCCTCGGGCTCACTTCATCGATACATCATGTGACTGTTGTCTCTTTTAAACGCCCAAACGTTCAATTTATAATGTGAATGTCGGATATTGCCCACAGAATGTAAAAAATAAAAAATATATAATACGCAGCTCTAAACCCTCTGCCACGTGTTTAAATCAGTTTCAAGGTGTCGATTGCAGGGAGCCACGCATATGCATCAACGACAACATAAGCCAACCACCAAAGCAAACAACATCCAAGCCAACACTCGAGCGCAAGGGGTCAAGCTCCAACGCTCTAGCTCCATGCACCTGAGACCACAACACGCAAGTCAAAGGGAAACAGAGACCAAGGCCGGTTTTGTATATCAAATTGACAGATGCGAACGTGGTGAACTGCAGTGTATTGGAGCCACTACCTGGATGAATACAGGAAACACATTGAGAAGGACCCAACGCTAGAGAGGAGATTCCAACTTGTACAAGTGCTAGAGCCAACTGTTAATGAGACAATACAGATACTGAAAGATTTACGTGAGCGATATGAGATTCATCACAAGCTTCGTTATACTGATGAGGATTTGATGGCTGCTGCAAAGTTGTCGTATCAATATATCAGTGATCATTTCCTTCCTGACAAAGATATTGATCTCATTGATGAGGCTGGTTCTCGAGTACGCCTTCACCATGCACAGCTTCCTAAAGAAGCCAGAGAACTTGACAAAGAACTCAGACAGATTACAAAAGAAAAGAATGAATCTGTTCGAAGCCAGGACTTTGAAAAGGCGGGAGAATTCCACGATAAGTTAAATTGTAGAGTTGAATAGTTGACAAGCATGAGAACCTTTCAGCATTCTATATTGTTCAGCGGAGAAGAATGGTAACCCTCTCGAGCTTATCCTTTGCATAATGCTTCAACAAGATAACAAACACCTTTATGCTACTGTAAGGAGGTTATGTGAGTTGGAGTTTGGTGTTTGGACCCAGTGTTGCTTGGCAGATCATGTCAAAAAAGGCAAGCCTGAGTACATTGCTAATGTTATATCGAAAATAAATGCAAATCTTGGTGGGGAAAACCACCCCCTCCTACAGCAACAGGTTCAAGGCTTGTTAGGCCTCTACCAAGAAATTGGGATGGATTCGAGGCAAATGATGCATAGAGGAAATCAAAAATCCAAGAATTGATGACAGTTATGCCAAACACGGGAGCCAGAATAGCTAATATTAAACCTGGTCTCATCACTACAAAATATTTGGCAAAGGTACAAGCTTCAACACGTTTCTGGGGAGGATTGTTACTGAATCTTTTAGCTACATTATCAACATTGATGGACCATCAATTTCGACATATTAGTGAGAGGTTTTCCATTGGATTTACTTCTGTTATTAAAATTGTTGGTTAAATCGTAGAGCTAAGGAGATCTTATCAGGCTTATAATGTAATGCCTACATTGAGCAAGGTCTTGAAACGATATGGAGTATAAATATCTTTGTAAAGATGGTAAAATATCTCATGTGATATATGCTTTGCCATTTTATTCTTGCTCTGGTTAAGCTGCGGAATAGTTAGGCAATTTAATTGTAGACACACAGGTGGCTTCTTGACTCCAAATCTAAGCAGAAGAGAGCTGGCAGTGTTTTCAGAATCTGAGGGAGCAGTTACAGGGAGGTGGCAGAGGTTTCCTATTTTCCAGGTAGCGATTAGATCACACAGTGAGGTGGCAAAGATTTCCCATTTTCTAGGCAGAGATTAGATCACCAATCCTCCAACTGGCAGCATACCTCAAACCAACTCAGGCATTCGACTGTTGTTTATTGTGATGTTGTTAGAATCCATTTGCCAGCAAACCTTAACAAACTCCAGATGTTCAAACAGTAGTTACCCAATCGACTTTCTTGGGATTTGCTGTCTTGTTTATTACAAGAGACAGCCGACAAGTGTCAAGAGCATGGTAACTGTTTTTCTATTTTGAGAAAACAGAGGTAGAGTTCGAATTATTTGAGGATTGATAGCATTCTACCTTTATATACACATGAAAAGGATGTAAGTGGGGTTCGACTGGGCATAGCAGGAGAGGGTCGACCTGTGTGAGGTTTTCGACCTAAATTTTTCAATTTTCTTTGCTGAAGCTGAGGTCTGTGCTTGGCCAGAAAGCTTTTTTTTGTAATCCTTTAATGATTGATCAGTAATGGGCTTGTTTTTCACAGCATTCTTGTGTGGATGTATTGATGGTGTTTTTCCTCAGTTAAAGTGTTTTCCTGTCATCTTTACAATTGTTTTTTCAGTTCTTATTGTCAGAAGTAAGTAAACAGAGCAGAATTTATTAGCAGATACTCTGTATCTGTCCTTTTGAAAATCTTTATGTTATTCATCTAAAGAGCTCAGTCAAGGAATTCTTAACTTCTCCTTTGCTTGGTTTTTTCCTCTCTTATTTCTTCCTCAAATCAATACCATTAAAACTCAATTCGATCCAATATTTCCGCTACCTTGCCCTGTGAAAGAGCTTTGTCCAGATCTGAGATGTGAATCACATTTTTAAGCACAGACCCCATTTTCCCAATGGCCCTCCTTGTTGTCCCAAACTGACCATTTTAAAATCAAAAATTTCATATCTTCATAACTTTCATAGCTAGCCTAAAATCCATTCCTTACAAACCAAGTTATATCTAAAAGAGAGATCCCTCTTTGAGTCTTGGAGGGCTAGATCCAAGACTCGAAGTGGTTCGAGGTTACCTCTGTGATTGCCTCAACAGCCTTAGGCAAATTACAGAGTGCTAACAACTGCAACCATGTATAAAAGGAAAATATGGATTATGGGAAATGAATTATGATATTTGCATAAGTCCATGGGAATTAATTTAGAACAAAATCCGAGGGTTATTACTTGTCTCCAAGACTTCAATTATTTTCTTTTATCAATTCTATATTATTCTACAAATAGATTATTAAGAACAGATTGTGAATATTTATGATTCACAAACCTATTCAAAGTCAATATTTTCTATAGATAATTAGATAGGATATTGTAAAAGGAAGTGATATTCAAAGTATGACTGGTAGAAAATTTTGTTGAATTATGATTTCAAAGACGAGGCTATAATCTTAGAAGAAAATTTATTTGATTAATGAAGTTTACAAATAAGTATGCAAATACTTAGGAGTGACAAATGAATCACAACCATATGCTTACAAAATCCATGACATACCTATTTATTTGATTCTTATTGAAATTTTGATTCGGTGTTGTCCATTTTTATTGGGAAGCACTAACTACATTTGTTTCCTTGTTATTACGATGTTTTCTAAAATATAATGTCATTTGACCAAAGGAAGATGGATTGAATTGTTAAATTATGAATTGGACTAGAGACTGTACTCATGTTATTTCGTGGAGATAAAGGCAAAGCAACATTCCATTTTCAAATGATTAGTTAATATCATTGTTGATTTCATAGGATAACATTATTTCTTTCAAGCAGCTTTCAAACACGTTTCCTACATCCTCTTCTTGTTCCTCATGATTTTCTATTGTCTTCCAAAAAGGATAGGTGGTACATCAATAACTTGTCTTCATGGTACGCCGAGTCTCCTTGAAATTTTGGATAGTTGAAACCCTACATTGAAGCATAGGATATTTGCATTATTTCATTGGCCTCCAAGTATTCCAAACCAAGGAAGGTTGGATTATGCCTCTTTCCAACATTTGATATAAAATAGTCATAGACTACAGCCCATTTCTCACTTGATGGAAAGGTCA
>JASDQU010208166.1:0-28231 GCA_032191745.1 Picea mariana | reverse complement strand
ATCTATATTCTTGGAGAGTTTCATAGCATTTGGAGGCCTCCTTCATCAGGGCCGAACCTGCTAGGTTTTCAGTCATCCAGTGGGGTGCACCATTCAGTGGAGATTTAAGATCTACAACGATTGAGAGGGATCTTGGAGATTCAGGCACCTGAGTTGTTCTTACCATCACCCGATCTATATTCTTGGAGAGTTTCAGGTCATTTGGAGATCTCCTTCATCAGGGTCAAACCAGCTAGGGTTTCAGTCATCTAGTGGGGCACACCATTCAGTGGAGAATTCAGATCTACAGAGTTTGAGAGTGGATTTAGGAATTTGGACATCTGGGTTTTCCTTGCAGTTGCCCGATCTATCAATTGGCATATTTATTAGAGTGATTGGACATTTTGGCAGCAGGGCCGAGTTATTGAGGGTTTCAGCCTTCTATTGGAGCGTGACATTCTTCAGCTGGAGAGTTTGGCATTCAGATCTGCTTGTATTGATCTTCATTTCTTATTCAGCCTTTGGAGGCATTATTTTGTATTAGCAGGAGCATTTTGTAGTAGCTCATATCTATTGCTTGTACGACCATCTGAGGTTTATGCCAGATCGGCCATCTATTGTATTGATCTTACATTGCTCATANATATATTGTGATCTCCATGTGTTGATGAATCTTGTATGCACTTAATAACTCAATAAATCAGTAGTAGTTAGTGATTCCAAGAAATAATTTGGCTTGGGATCATTACAACGAAATGAAGACAGAGATAATGAAATATACAGAGATATTGAAAGATACACATAAATATTGAAATAAACAAAGAGATACATTAATGCACAATTATTATTAATGAGAGAATGTACTGAAACTGTAAAATTACAAAGTGAATCACTGGCTAGAATGGTGGAAAATTATCTCTGAGAAGAGATGTGATGGCTACGCTCATTTGCAAGAAGATGATGATGTTTGCAATGAGGGTCTAGATGCCTTTTTATCATAAATAAAATCAAAAACCCTAGCCATGGAAGATGAACCGCCAAAAGGTTTGCGGGCCTCAATGGGGGTAGTTTGTACGTCAACTTCCCAAGGACATAAATTTTTCATACGATCTCTATTTGGGGTGTTCTAAACCTGATTGGAAATTTCTATCCAAGGAGTACAAATTCTTTTTGGCCCAGACCATGCCTTTGGATATCATTTGGGTGTTTTTGTGCCCAAAAAATCTTCATTTAGAGCCTCAAAATGGCCCCAGAAGTTTAGGACCTGAAAAACCGTAGAAAAATTGCGAAGGTGGAAACCCATGTTTTGTGCCAATGGAATAGGTGGGTGGCCATCGATTTTTTCCTGGATCATAATTTGATCAGAATACTTGTTGAGGTTTCAAAGGACTATTTACATTTCTTTGTCTCTCCTATCTTCCATGTCCTATAAATTCTACTCCAATTGGGTATGGAATGCATGAAGATCCACTAATTCTTGTTTCCTCAAGTTCATATTCCCCTTCCTTACTTCCACTTCACAATTGTTGCAGCTGCACAATGGTTGGATCCTTGGCCACATGGAGAGATTTGAACTAGGAATGAAAGCAATGAACCATAAAAGATGAAAACTAAGGAACCCAATGAGACAAAGGAGAGAGCCATTTCCAAGAGAATTCCATATTGTATCCATTACTTTGCCATCAACTAGATTGAATGTCTAGGACCTATTTTCTAGGGGAGCACACATGAGGAGCTGAAGAGCTAGGATAAAAAATGATGACAAAAGGTAGTACTACTAATTAGGAGTTAGATGACTTGTTCTAGACAATGTGTCAACTAAGACAGGAGGAGAGCTAAATGGGATTGAACTTCTTTCCATGACGTCAATAAAATGAACTATCCAATATGTTGCCTCTAAATCATCTTGTTGACCTTTAATGCTTGATGCGCATAGGAGGGACGACATGTGCCGAGTGAGGAGAATGCCTCATGATGGATATATAAAGAATGCGTTGTGTGTTGTGTTGGATTCGATTATGTCACGGAAATCAATGAGGATGGGGGTTGGGGTCACATCATCCCCTCAACAATTTTTTTTTCTATGAAGTGAAATAAATTTTTCTTTGTCCATGGAACAAAAAAAATTGAAAATTACTTGGATCATTAAACTATGGTAAATGGTGCATAGAATGAACCTCATTTATTCTAAGAATACCTTGATCTATCTGCCTAACATTCTTGGCTAAAAGATCAAATTCTCCATTTTGTCTTCGGTATACATGAAAGTAATCCACTGATTGAATTTTTTTCTCCTCGATTTTAATCCTGTTATAAATTATTTGAGGGCTAGGGTATGAGTTTTTATTGATCTTTCATAAGCATTTTATAATCAATTCCAAGTCACTGATAACAATGACACTTAGTGGTTTTTTTGCTTTCAACAATTTCATTCCGATATACACAATCAAATCTTCTGCTTGATTGTTTGAGTTGAACCCCAATCTCATGCATATTTCATGATCTATTTTCCTTTGGGGTCATAGATGATCCACCTGTCCACTTGTTTCCCCCGGGTTTCCTTATGAAGACCTATCAAAAATAGAATTGTTTAGGCTTGTTCTTGTTTCCATAGAACAAATTCCTGATTAGGGTGTCTAAGCTACGACTCGAAGTTGGGACAAGAAGCAATAGGAGGATAATGAATATGAATGTACCACTGGATGATGATGTTAAATTATTCTTGTTTGATGTAGTCAAGATAATATAATGAACTTGGTGTTACGAGGATAATAACTCTATGGCATGGAGTAAACCACAATAGATGGAATGACTGCAAAAATCAACTTTAATACCAAGTATGCTATATAAACAAAGATGATAACAAGACAAGATAAAGAGCCTACCTCGTCTGGACGTTCGATGAAGACCACCGTTGAGCACTCAACTCAAAGTTATATACCTACAACTTGTCCTCAACAACCAAGATAAGTAAGCATATGGTGATAATATATAAAGTTAGCACATACAATAGCATAATCCATCAATATTCATAACAAATATGCCCATGGAATAACAATTCAAATATTTGCAAGCCATTGATTGGACGAGAAAAGAATATTTCTATTAAAATATGATCAACAAAAGTGTATGAATGACAAAATTTTGTGTCGGCATGTCTCGAAACGGAGAAACAAAGTCCCTTCCAGCTGGGCCTCCACCACTTCAATCCTCTACCAAAGGAAAGCTCATATAAGAGAGACAATGAGGTTCTCAATCAAAAAGGGAAGAGTTTGGGGGTTGAACAATGTGTTTATACTTAAAAGGAAAAAGGGATGCAGACTCAATATGAAGTGAATAATTTCTCAAGATTAACTTTTCTCTCAAAAGTTGAATTCTTCTCCTCTTCCACAACTTGGTTATGGCCCATTTATAGCCTTCAAATGGAATTGAAGGGCTGAGTCAGAATGTTTCCAGTATATGGAAGGTCAAAGATCATGGATCTCGTGATGTGACATGGAAACATGACACCATTTTTTAATTTTGGGCACAAAACCTGATGTATGCGGGATGTAATGGTGCAACCTGTATATACACATATTGTATAGATGTTAGGGCACGTATATGCGGAAAAATATGATTTTTAGCTCTGGGAAGTGAAAAAGGGGACTTCAAGTCTGCATAGGGAAATGGAAAAGGACTTATGATCACGTTGCATGGGGTGAGGAAAATATTGCTATAACAAATTCCCCCTAATGTGTGAGGTGTTAGAGTTTAATCTATTATTATGTTTCTTTTCAATTTACTAGATAACCATAACATAGATAGGATTACTGAGAAAAACACAATCACAAGATACACAACATTTATCCTGAGAAACCCTCACGGGGGAGAAAACCAAACAAAAACTTCCTTAATATAGATAGCCAATACAATGGCAAGATAATAAACCAAACACTAGAGAATATTCTCTCCCAAGTAATGCGCCTATCTCTCTTCCTTCTTCTTCAACTACAGTTCCAAACTTGCGCTCTGGATGATTGAATGAGTGAGTGAACAAATGAGGCATTGGCCTCCTTTATTTATACAAACTGGAAAGTGTTGAAAGTAGGCGTCTCTTCACTGACAGGGCTGACTTCTCTTTATGGGTGGTTAGAACCACTTTATTTTGCCCGACGACCGACTTCTTAGTTACCATATTACAATTAGGGTTTGACCAATCCACAAAAGGAGATTTGGTCATTTACAATGCCCGACATGATCCATCCACAAAAGGGGATTCATCTAATGAATAATACATCAATAATAAATATAATACTCTTTACAGTTACAATATTTCAACACTCCCCCTTAACAAGAAGGGTATTCTACAACATCATCAGGAGAGAGAGAGGGCAACATCATCAACAACATCTGGAACACTGACTAGCGTATCTATAAATCATCAGAATTTTTTCTCATCATCAATATCATCAAAAACACAACACAAAGGATGGAGCATCATCAACATCAACACTAGGATGAGAGTCTTCAACACAAAGCTGGCTACAAAATATCATCATCACAAAGCTAGCATCACAGTACGATACTGGCAAAATAACATCATCAGTATGAAACTAGTATCACAACATGAGGCTGACAACACATCATCACAACATGGGGCTAGAAACACATCATCACAGCACAAGGCTGTCACATCATCACAGCACGAAGCTGGCACATCATCACAACATGAGGCTGGCACATCATCACAACACATGGATGGCACATCATCAGCTTTAAGATGGCATCTTTGCACAAGGTTGAAAACACAACACTACTCCCCCTTTCAAGGGAGGTCATTTCGGACTACACCAAGATTATCTCTAAAGTGCCTAAACTTTACATGAGATAGAGGCTTGGTCAACACATCAACAACCTATTCATCTATTCTAACATATTGGAGATTTATGGCTCCTCTCTGCACCATATCACAGATGTAATGATATCGGATCTCTATATGTTTTGAATTGTCATGGAACATAGGGTTCTTTGTCATATTTATGCAGCTATGGTTATCACATAGGATCATGGTTGCTTCCATCTCTACGTCAAATAGACCTATCAACAAATTTCGAAGCCATATGGCTTCACAACTGGTAGAACAAGAAACAATGTATTCTTCTTCTGTCGTGATGAGAGAAATGCTTGATTGATTCCTACTCTGCCATGAGATCATGGCTGACCCCAGAATGAAACAACATCCTGAAGTTCTCTTTCTGTCAGAGACATTTCCAGCCCAATCTGAATCGGTATAACCACTCAATCTGAAGTCATGATATCCATCATAACTGAGGCCACAATCTATTGTACCCTTAAGGTACCTCATCACATGTTTTGCAAAAACTAGGTGAACATGTCCAGGTTCTACCAGAAATTGAATCAAGGTGTTCACAACAAAACAAATATCTGGCCTGGTGTTCGTCAGATACATCAACGATCCAATGATCTATCTATATAGCGTAACATCAATCAATTATGATGAAGTGTCAACTAGGAGCTTCAACTTTGTTTCCATGTGTGTATTCATGGACTTTCACTCCAACATATCAAATATCTTCAATATTTCAACTGCATACTTCCCTTGGTTAAGGAATATCCTCTCTGGGCTCTGCCAGACCTCAAGACCTAAGAAATAGTGAATTAGGCCAAGGGCTTTCATCTCAAATTCTGCAACAATCTTCTTCTTACATTCAATGATGATATTTTCTTCTCTAGTTAAGAATAAGTCATCCACATATAGCAACAATATAACAGGCTCATCATTCATAACCTTGAAGTAGAGGTTAGAATCAACTTTACTCTTGATAAATCCCAAGCTCATCAGAAAACTGTCAATCCTTCCATACCAAGCTCTAGGAGCTTGCTTCAATCCGTACAGAGCCTTCTTCAAATTGCAAACATGAGTCTTCCTGTCTTTAACTTCAAATCCTTAAGGTTGTTCTATATACACTTCTTCTTCAATGAAACCATTCAAGAAGGCAGTTTTCACGTCCATCTGGTGTGACTTCCACTTCATCTTAGCTGCAAGAGCTATGATGGTTCTGATTGAAGTGTATTTGGCTACATGAGAAAACATCTCTTCATAATCAATGCCTTCCTTTTGAGAAAATCCATGAGCAACAAACCTTCCTTTATATTTATCAATACTTCCATCAACAACATGTTTTATTTTGAAAATCCATTTGGAAGATACCACATCCTTTCTCTTCAGTCTGGGAACTATTTCCCATACATCATTCTTTATGATGGATTAGTATTCTTATGTCATGGCATCTGCCCATTCTTTCTTCTGAATGGATTCTTCAAAGCAGGTAGGCCCTTTCTCTAAGAGATCACACATCAAAGCCATATAACTAGAGAATGGCTTAGGTTTCTTCACTTGTCTCATGGTTCCTTCGGGGACACCATACTTCTCTCCATATTGAATAAGTTCCCTTGCTCAGGTTGGATTTATCTTGTGGGAGATCGACATATGGGGAGGTTCTTCAGATTCTATTATGTCATGGTCTTCTAGAATCTCCTCATCAATGGAAGCTATGACTTCCCTCATTGGTTCTGCAAATCTGGGAGCTACAAGTTCTTCTTCATATACTTCTTCAAGCTGACATATTTTTGATTTCTTGAGTATTGCATCTTCATCAAAGGTTACATTCATATTGATCTCAATATGATGGTAACTTGGTATATAATCTCTGAAGGCCTTGAAGACCTCACAGTATCCAACAAATATTCCCTTCTTTCCTGAAGGGTCTAGCTTGGTTCTCTTCTCTTTTGGAATATGTACAAATACTGGGCAGCCAAATATTTTGAGATGGATTACTTTTGGCTTTTTTCCGGAGAACATCTCTTCAGGGGTCTTGAACCCAAGTGCACTATGGGACAATATGTTTTGTACATATACTAATGTTTTTGTTGCTTCTTCCCATAAGTACATTGGAAGATATTGATCATGGATCATGGTCTTCATTGATTCCATTATAGTTATGTTCTTTCTTTCTGCTACACCATTTTGTTGAGGATTTTAGGGAGTGGTGATCTCCCTCTTGATCCCATCATCTTTTCAAAAGTTTGCAAACTCTTTTTATGTGTATTCTCCTCCATTATCTGACCTGAGTATCTTGATATTTCTTTCAAAAATATTTTCTATCAAGGCTTTGAATTCCTTGAATTTACTGAACACTTCATCTTTTGATTTCAAAAAGTAAACCTAGGTTTTATGAGAATAGTCATCAATAAAAGATACATAGTATACATACCCACTGATGGATGATGATGGCATTGGGCCACACATATCTGAGTGAATGAGCTCTAGGACTCCTTCTTCTTTATTGTCTCTTTTCGAAAAAGGGTTCTTGATGTTCTTTCCTTGTGCACATCAATTGCACACACTTTCATGGTCAACCTTGAGTTCTGGTAGACCTGTGACTGCCTTTCTTACATAAGGTAATTCCTTTTATTTGATGTGGGATAATATTATATGCCAAAGTTCACATGGATTCTCAATGGAGTGGGCCATGGATGCTTCTAAGTGACCCTTTCTCTTATACAAGTCACCTTCTTCTTTTCTAATAACAATTGCTTCTTCCATGGTTTTTCCTTTGGACCACATAAGGAATTCTCCATCTATGAAGGAAACTCTGAAGCCTTTTTTTTCTAAATATAATATGGAGAGTAAGTTCTTTTTCAAACCTGGTAAATAGAGTACATCCTTCATCTTCATTGGGGTCCCTGAATTAAGTTTGTAATTTGATTCTCCTACTCCCTTGATAGGGTACTAATAATCATCTCCAAGTGTAAATTTATGAGGAAACTTATTTTTCAAAAGGAAAGAGAGAATGTCTCTTTGACCTGTCATGTGATTGGAAGCACCACTATCAATGAGCCAAGTGTCCTCACCGGGTGATATTGATCCTGAGAGGGAAGAGATTAATACATAGTTTTCAATCTATTCTTTTATCATCTTTGTGGGTGGCTCTTCATCTTCAACTGCATGGGCATGATGCCTCTTGTTTTTCTTCTTGTATTCTTCTCATCTAGTTGGACAACGTTTCACAATATGTCCCATCTTGTCACAATGGTAACATTGGCAGGATGGGAAATCTTTTTCACTTCTTTGTCCTTTCTGAAACTTCTGGAATCTCCTTGGTTGAGATTATTTATGTATGAATTTGTTTTGGGGGTGAGACTCCTTATGATTTTATTTTTGGAAGTAAGACTTATTTATTCCTCCTTTAGTGTGAGTAGCTAGGGCTTGATCTTCACCTCTTGATAGCAAATATTTCCAGTCAGCCACTCTTGATTCTTCTTGAACACATTCTTCCCAAAGACTGTCAAATTGTAGTTTATCTTTTCTGGCACAAATAGTTTGGATGAATGCATCCCAAGGTCTTATGAGACCATTAAGGGTTGTCATTATAAGTTCGTCTTCATCTATAGTATCTTCAATTGCTTCTAGTTGTTCTTTGAATTGTGATATTCTGGAGAAATATTCTTGGATTGTTTCTCCTTTATGCATCCTTGTATTCTTGACTTGAGTCCTTAGATTCATCTTTTGATTGATGTTATTTCCTTCATATAATATGGTTAGGGCATCAATCATTTATTTTGGAGTCGTATTTGAAGACACTTGAGGAATCAAGTGATCTTTGATAGAATCTGCAATGATTCTTTTGGCCCTAACTGTGTCTTTTTAGTGTTTTTCTTTAGTTGCAGCATTGACGGGTTCTGGTACATATTATTTAATGAATCTTGCTAGGTAATTCTCTTGAATAATGATTCCAATCCTATACTTCCAGGCACAAAAGTTTTCCACACCTTCTATCTTGTCAAAAAGCTTAATGCTTGCAGACATCTTTTACTTGGAGCTAGGAAAATGACCAAAAAATGAAAATGCTCAGAATTAAATTTTGAGCTTACCAGGAGGTGTGCTTGGTTGAGGCAAGTATCCTTGTGTGGTTAGATTTTAGAAAATCCAACTTTCCCCCCTTCAAACTTGACCAACAGAGTTTTGGACTGGTGCTTCTAGTTTTCTAGTACTTCTGGTTTCCTGGTACTTCTGGTTTTCTGGTACTTCTGGTACTGGTCAAAACTAGGGTTTCACTTTCTAGGAGTTATATCGACTAAAAGGTGCGCTGAAGGTGCCAAATAGTTCCTTGGGCTAGGGAGCACTTTTGTAGAAGAGTTTTGGGCTGAAATTCCTCTTCAATAAAAATTCATAATTTCCTTGTACGACAACAATGACATTTTTCTTTTTCTTGTGAAAGATGCTCTCTTTAGCTTAGATTTGATACCATGTTAGAGTTTAAGCTATTATTAGGTTTCTTTTCAATTTACTAGATAACCATAGCATATATAGGATCACTTAGAAAAACGCAATCACAAGATACACAGCATTTATCCTGGGAAACCCTCATGGGGGAGAAAACCCAGCAAAAAATTCCTTAATATAGATAGCCAATACAATGGAAAGATAATAAACCAAATAGTAGAGAATATCCTCTCCCAAGTAATGCGCCTTACTCTCTTCCTTCTTCTTCAACTGCAACTCCAAACTTGCACTCTGGATGGTCAAATGAGTGAGTGAACAAATGAGGAGTCGGCCTCCTTTATTTATACAAACTAGCAAGTGTTGAAAGGAGGTGTCTCTTCACTGGAAGGTCCGACTTCTCTTTATGGGTGGTTAGAAACAATTTATTTTTCCTGGGGGCTGACTTATCAATTAGCATATTACAATGGGATTTGGTCATTTACAATGCTCGACATGATCAATCCACAAAAGGGGATTGATATAATGAATAATACATCAATAATAAATAGAATACTCTTTCCAGTTACAATATTTCAACATGAGTTCAGAGGAGTATCTGTGATGGATGAAATACATTATAATTCCTAGAAGTGGAGTAATGGAGACACAACTGGATGAACTAGTTTCTCATAAGAATATTAGTCCCCTAGACATGAAAAAGTATAAAACAATACCGAGGAGAACTATTTTAGACACTAGTGACTAGAGCATTCCATTTTCGAAATTAGTCTACTTGGTCCAAAAAAGGGTTAAACTTACACCAAATAAATGTATTTTCAGATCCAATTAACAAGTGTGAAAGAGACAAGTTCACTTGACAATATTTTCACTTTTTAATGGAGTCATAAAAGAGATTAACCAAGACTCGGTGGAAGTCCCATAGGTTGATCCGAGATATTTTCGTTAGGTGACTTATTAAAGAACTATATTAAATGAGCATAGACAAAAGTACACCATAAAGAAGGAAAAGATCAAAAGGAAAGAGACATAATCATGCAATATGAACACAAAGAACTTGATAATGGAGTTTGTCCCTCGTGGAGTACGTCTCCGGGTCCTGCTCTTAAATGCGTAGGTATTTTTATTAACTCCACAAAATAATTGGGCAAAACACATAAGTATACCTCATTTTGGAGTTAATCTACAAAATATTTTCTCAAATAAAACAACTAACACCACCAATGTGTTCGTGGTGTCGTTTTACCTAACAATGACTATCTCCATGCCTCAATCTGAGTCTGACACTTTTAGGCCCAAGTGAAACCTCTGCCTTGGTTATTGTGCCACTGTTCATGCAATAAATGAATGATAACTCTCGAAAAGTGTGCCCATTCTGTCTCGAAAACTGTACTCAAATCCATACTATACAAACACGCTTGGTCTGCCTCTCGTGCTCGCCTCCATTGTTCCAGACTCTAGCGAAGGACTCCTTTATATAATAAATCTTAGGCGGTTAGGAATAAATGTGATGGTTGGCATAGTGGTTAGTGGATTCCATTTAGGGCGGTAGTTTGATGGAGGTCTCAGGATCGAATCCCATGGAATTTGCTTTTGGCATATAGTTTTAAACGAAATTTTGGCATGCTTACTAAATATAGCGGTGGTTGCTAGAATGGCATACCTACTAAATATGGTGGAATATAATATATATAGTGGCAGTTGGAATATGCCCCTACATTGGCAGATGAGGTGGTCGTATGGGTTAACATGTAACCAAGGGTTGGGTCAAAGGCCTAGCCCTTTTCTCGCCCATATGAAACATTATCCAAACTTAAATATAATTTGGACCATGGTATAAACAAGAAACATGTAGTGGTGTATTGGTTGGTGCGAAATGTGAGGCCTTTGGGATAGAGGAGGTCAAGGGTTCGAATCCTATGGAGTCATATAAATTTTACACACACCAACCACAGGAGGGGTGCCATGTGGCAGCCCATGACTGGGCCACGTGGCACCATATTATTTGTCCACGAAAATGACACATGTCATCACCTAATTCACCCACATGTCTTCCATCAGACTTGTATGAAATTTCCATGTCATCCCATGGAAACTTAGTTGTATGGTCGTTCCACATGTCACCCTTGCAGTGGTGCCACCTGTCACCTTGACCTTTTCACTTTTTGACCAAGTTTGACCTGAACTTTGACTGCTTAGAACTTTTGATGTGTAACTTCATTTGATGATCCATTTGCATCGTTAGAAATATTGCGATGCGCTCTTCGCAATCATGCCCTTTTCACAGAGTTTTGGGATTTTTTTTTTTTTCCCTTTCTCTGTCTGCTGAAGACATTCTGAGCGTTTTGAGTTGCCTCAGTGTGTTATAAGTTGTTCTTATCCTTCTATGGATCGTTTTTGGATCACACCTTCCCACTAAGAGCTTTTTGGACCAACAAAAGATTTCATTAGTCAATAGGTAAGTGAAGAGATTTCTCCCTCACTCTTTCCTTCTTGATCCACCATGCCTTGCTAGACTGTGTACCCTTTATGCATACTCGAAGATAAGTAATGTCATTCCTGTGTGAATTCCTCAGTATTTGATCTAGGATGACATCTTCCTCCATCTTCTCTTTGATTGCTTGGATGATCTGTTGAATCCGATGAATGAACTTGCGGGTTGCATCTCTCTCCCTGGCATCTTTCCCATATAGCAAGCCCAAGTGGATCTTAGGCAAATACCCAAGACAACTCTCAACTGGCGAATCCTGAGTGAAATAATACATGACTTGATTATACATAGACTGGACATACAGTAACTGATCATCCCATGACCTAGGATGTTGGCTGCAATATCCTTGAAGTAATTGGACCACCGTATTGTTTACCACCTTTGTTCGTCTGTCGGCCCATGGACAGAAAGAAATGCTCCTCCCCATCACGATGTCCATGATCTGCCACAATTTCTTCCAATATTATCCTAACAATTGAGACTCTCGACCGAAGATAATGAACGTGGGTAACCCGAAATGGACCCTTACATGCTGGGATAATAAAAGAGAAACATGTTTGTCACACATCCTATCCACTTCTACACCTAAGTATACATGACTCATACTAGACATGGGTAATCCCCTTACAAAATACACTGAAAATATTTCCCAAGGATAAGAGGAAATAGGGAGTGGTGTGTCCAACCCTCGCCTTTCAATAACAGGCTTACAAAAGTACAACACACATTCCTTTACAATAGAGGTTACAAATATTTTCCTTTGAGGAAAATTCCATCCCTATAAATACATTACAATTCCCAAATTCCAAAGTACAAATGAAACAAAAGCTTCTTCAGTTACATGCACTTCCTTGTAGGAAGGAAAGAGAGGTTTACTTAAATGGTGGAGTAAGTTGTCCTGCAAACAAAACTTCTTCACCTGCAAAACCTGGAATATCCCACATACATCTTTGAATATTTCATCAATAGTATCCCATCCATCCTTATTGATATGAGTTAAGGAAGCATTCTTCAAAATAATAGATGTAACAATAGGAGATCCAAAAAACATGTTTGTCCCTATGACATTGGCACTGGCATTGGTCTCAAACATGTATGGCTGCTGAAGGTCAAGTAAGGCGAGCATTGGCACAATGCCGATATTTGAAGTGTTGAAGGTCTTCTGCTAGCTGCCTTCCCACTAAAAGACTTGTCTCATCTCAAGAAATGCATTCTTATGTAAAGGATCAAGAGCATTAACAACATTAGACCTATCATGGCATTCCCCCTTTAGAATCATGAGTACAAGATTCTTGTTAGTGTTTATAACTATTTTTACTTGGCTTGAACTAACAAGTGTTGATTCGTCCTTTATGTTGTGAGATTTAATGATGTATTACACTCCATATTTTGTAAGATGGTATTTGTTTCCTTTCGAAAGAAGATAGGGACTCCCTAATACAATACCACAAACATCCAAAGGAACCACATCTATATCTACTTCATCTATCATCTTAGAAGTAATAACAAACCTCAACCTACACTACTTAGTGAAATTTAGTGTTGCTTTATCAGATACCCAACCGAGAGGGTAAGTTTTATGGTGAGGTCTTGTGGTTAATCCCAATTTCTTAACAAGTGTCTCTGATATTAAATTTACTTGGGAACCCAGATCAAATAATGTGTCTATATTTGTATGTTTCGATACAACTCTTATTTGGAATAGTGTACTTCTCCTTTTATCATGATCATGTGATTCATTTAAATAACTTGAACATGCATAAAAATAATCTTTACCTTGCATCCCAACTGTTGCGATCCTTTCTTCGTCACCTGAATCAGAGCCAAGATCATGTTTCACTATAGCAATGGTCTTTGGCTTCTCCTTGCCTCCAATCTGCTTTGGCCTTAACTCTGGATGTAGTTTCCAACAATGTTCACTATCATGACCAGTTTTCTCGCAAAGGATGCAAGAGGGTTTTCCTTTTTCCTTCTTTGTTGTATTTATCCTCTTGTCCTTCCCATTTCCTTTTTGTTGAAATGGTTTTTAGAGTGCTTGAATGGATTTTCCTCTTGTCCAATCTTACCCCTATTTTCAAGATGAGTGGCTTGCACACAAACTTCGTTAAGATTGGTGGGGTTAAACAATAGTAAAGTATGATGAATATAACTATGAAGTTCGCCAATATACTTCATTAATTTTTCATAAGAATCCAAAGTAATGTTCAATTGGAGAGCTTTCTTCCTAAAATTTTCTGTGAAACTTTGTACAATCTGACCTTTACTCTGCCTCAATATTTTCCATTCCATCATTTCTTTGTGTAAATACCCTAATGCATATAAATTATTTATTATCTCTGATTTAAATTCCGACCATGAGGAAAGAAGATTACCACACTTACTTCCATCCTGTAGCTTTCTCTCCCACCATACGAGAGCGGTGCCTTCCAACCGAAGAGAAGTTAGTTGCACTTTAACTTCCTCTTCGTCAATATGCTGAACACGACAATATACTTCAACCTGTCGGATCCAATTTTATAACTTTTCAGGATTAACATCTCCATTAAACATAGTTAAACCAAAATTTACATCAATCTTTAATAATGGTTTCCTAAACAAGGCTTTATGGTTAGAATGATGAGAGTGATGAGAATGCTCAGAGGAAGAAGAACTAGAACTTGAAGGTGAAGATGGAGGCTCAGGAGGATCTCCTCCAGCCCCTTGTTTTACTAAAGCATCATTATCTGGTGCTTCTTCAATTTTCTTCCCTTTCTTCTTCATCCTCTTCTCGTAATCTCCATACATTTGTTCGACCATTTCGGACATGCGATAAAAGACCATGTGAAAGTTTTTCTCCTGTTCATCATGCTTGTCCTCTTCTTCCATCTTCTTCCTTTGGGATGCACAACCAACTTCGGGATTGAACATCTTATAAGTTCCTTCACCCTGCTTATGCTTAGCCCTAGTAAGAATTCCTACTCAACAATTCAAGTCAAATATGACTTCTCTGATACTAACATGATCTAGGATCTTTTCGTTAGGTGAATTATTAAAGAACTATATTAAATGAGCATAAGCAAAAGTACACCATCAAGAAGGAAAATCTCAAAAGGAAGGAGAAATAATCATGCAATATGAACACAAAGAACTTGATAATGGAGTTCATTCCTAGTGGACTACGTCTCCGGGTCTTGCTCTCAAATGGGAAGGTATTTTTATTAACTCCACAAAAGAATTGGGAAAAATACATAAGTATACCTCATTATGGAGTTAAGCTACAAAATATTTTCTCACATCAGAAAACTAACACCACCACTACGTTCGTGGCGTCGTTTTACCTAAAAATGACTCTCTCCACGCCTCGATCCAAGTCTGACACCTTCAATCCCAAGAAACACCTCTGCCTCGGTTACCGTGCCACTGCTCCTGCAATAAATGACTGAGAAATATCGAAACACGTTCCCAATCTATCTCAAAAAATGTGCCCAAATCCATACTATACAGATGCGCTTGGTTTGCCTCTCATGCTCTCCTCCCTTGTTCTGAACTCTGGCAAAGGCCTCCTTTATATAATAAAACTTAGGCGGTTAGGAATAAATGTGATGGTTGGCGTAGTGGTTAGTGGATGCTATTTAGGGAGGTAGTTTGGTGAAGGTCCCAGGATTGAATCTCGTGGAATCTGCTTTTTCCATATAGTTTTAAATGAAATTTTGGCATGCTTACTAAATATAGCGGTGGTTGCTAGAATGATAGACCTTCTAAATATAGCGGAATATGCTATATATAGTGGCAGTTGGAATAATCCCCTACATTGGTGGATGCGGTGGTCGTTTGGGATAACACGTAACTAAGGGCTGGGCCGAAGGCCTAGCTCTTTTCTCCCCCATATGAAACATTATCCAAACTTAAATATAATTCAGACCATGGTATAAACATGAAACATGTAGTGGTGTATTGGTTGGCGCGAAATGTGAGGCCTTTGGGCTAGAGGAGGTCAAGGGTTCGACTCTTATGGAGTCATATAAATTTTACACACACCAACCACTGGAGGGGTGCCACGTGGCAGCCCATGACTGGGCCATGTGGCACCATATTATTTGTCCACGAAAATGACATGTCTCATCACCTAATTCACCCACGTGTCTGCCATCAGACTTTTACGATATTTCCACATCATCCCATGCCAACTTAGTTGTGCAGATGTGCCACGTGTCACCCTTGCAGTGGTGCCACATGTCACCTTGACCTTTTGACTTTTTGACCAAGTTTGACTTGAACTTTAACCACTTATAAATTTTTATCCTTAACTCCGTTTGGCGAGCCATTTGTGCCGTTAGAAAGCTTGCGACGCGCTCATCGTGATCATGCCATTTTCACTGAGTTTTGGGAACTTTAAATTTTTGCCCTTTCTGTTGGCACAGGGGTAGAACCAGGGTTCAACGCTTAACAACGCACCAATAAAACCTCGACTACCGTCCCTTTTGGCATCACCTACGAAGAAGGCGAAGTCTCACCTGAGGTAGAAGTAGGGGAGGTTACAAGACGCAGGTGTCTATAACCAGGGTGGGACATGAATCTAGGATAAGAGCACTTCGTAGAATAATCTATTAACACTTAGGAATTGAACATGCATTAGTTTTTTAACCTGATTAACATCACAGAGCATAATCAAATACAAATAAGTGTAGTAAAAAAAAGTGATTATGCAACCTAAGCACTTAACACCTAGCACAGTGAGTTAGATCTAGCATTCATTTACCCTTAATCATAAGTAAAATACTTAAGCAACAAAGTATACATTCATTACACATCATAATCAAGGAAATAAGTAAATTCATAACAGAAAAGACACTACATAAAGAAAATCATGAGACACCAGATATATGTGGTTCACCCTAGGGTGGGGTTACGTCCACAAACCACTTCACCTCTTTATTATTCGCCAAAATATTACATCTAGTCACTCCTATGCACTAAGCCACAGAGTTGAGCTTTGCACAAGATAGGAGATCTACGCACTAAGCACTAGATCCTCCTTATTTACCTTCCAAAACTAGGTGACATGCACAAAGCCAAAATATCTTATCACAACATTTAGCACCTATTACAAAATCACAGTCGAGCACAAAGCCTCGACCACACAGATTCCTTCTCACAAAGCACTATTGTTTCACACATAACTAATTTTGTTGCCCCTTCTACAATACATTCCTCTTTATTTATAATTTACAAACCCTTACAATAAGGCTTAAACATGGGGAAAATCCATGGGGTGACATCCCATAAAACCATTACAAAACCCTAGAGGTCCCCTTAATGGGTCCACATAACCCTCAAAATAGGTGAGATCCATGATCTTAGCTCTGCCTGGGTGCTCCTACTTCAACCAATGTGTTGAGGTCCAAAAGTGGGCAAAAAATGACCAAACTTTCCCCAAAACTTGGTCGAGGGCCAACACGCCCCCAAAATCCACCTATGACTCATCCTGAGGCACTGAGGTCTAGACAATTCTACTTCAAAATCCTTGAGCTTAACTTGAGCTTCCTTGACTTGCTTCCTCGCTTGAGCCTCCTACTCAGCGAGCTCCTGGACTGTTTACTCTATAATAGGCCCTTCCAGGCGTTGTTCTACAACTGCAACTACTTGATCTAACTGTGAACCCTGTCCATCGCTGTGAACCCTGTCCATCGATCTTCACAAACACCTTGCAAGCTTCATCCTGCATAGGTTGTAGCTTCTGCATTACTTCGATCACCTTACCCTGGAAGGCAGTGATCTGCTGCTATACTGTGTGCTGCTCCTAGAATCTCTTCATCCTTTCTACTGCTGTGAGCAGCTTCATTTGCGTCTGCACTGAAAATGCTTGTTGTTTCACCTCCTGTAACTGAGCCTCTAGCTTCTTTAATTATGGATCCTCATTGAGGTGTTCATACATTTGGGTGCTTCTGTCACTCAACTGTTTACATGCCAAGGTGAGAGATTTTATACTTGCTACTTGTCTTTTGGCGGACTAGCGGACGCACAGAGTTTGGGCAAATGGTGGAGCTTTGGTCATGCGCGGTCTGGTAGCCATAGCCTGGGAAGCTGATTAAGAGTGAATAATCCAAAAGTAGATTCTATAATCGTGTAGGATAAGATGCCCACAGCATTGGCCTGCAATCGCCTCTCGTACTTGAAGATGCGATCCACATTGTTGTCATAATGTTGGTGCAGGGACATCGCTGTTTTCTAATGGAATTAGGTCATCAATCCAGCTCAAGCTCTTTTGAAATATTTTTTAATGGAATTAGGTCATCTATCCAGCTCGTTCTCAGTTTGAACTTTGACCACTTCATGTGTTGCCTTAAGAATTGGGTCAGTCCATTTTTTTTTGTTTGTTTATTGTTTATTTATTTTTCCAATGGGAGCATTGAAAAAAAAAGAAGCGAGGTTATAACTTAGTTAGTCCACATTGAGGTACCTCCATGTTAAACCTCCCATGATGACATAAGGTTTGCATCGCCTCTTTCATGGCTCATTCGCTCCACCTCGTTTATTTCCTTCAAATGTGTTTACGATGTCTTAGGTGAAATGCAATGTCATTAATTTAAGAGGATCCCCATTTCTAGGGGAGAATTATATCAAAGATGATTACGGAGGATGATACTATAAACATTGGTAATGTTGGTGTTTGGATTTTGATTGGGAGCACTTCAACATGATGTTGAGGTTTGTTCGCGTATTTGATTTTGTTTTAAAGTATTTTCATATGAGAGTCTTGTAGTTGCTCGCATTTTTTGGAACTGCAGTACCCACAATAATTTTTTTTTGTCATTTTGTATATTTGACGTGGGCATTCACTAGAGTATTCAAGGTTTCAAATCATGTTTGGGTTCTTGTTCTAGTCTATGGTATGAATTCAGTGGTTAGTAAAGCCAAAATTGAAACCTTTAGAGTATTGATGGTTCCCATTCCCACAAAAGAGAATTATTTTTTCCAACTTAGTCATCCTGGAAGCAATTTCACTAGTCAATCTCATTTTGTCCCTTTCTCTAGTCGACAACCAGTCATGAATGTAGAGAGGTTTGAGGGTGGTAATGGTTGTAATGAGTAGGGCCAATGTAGCAAGCCCAAGAGGCTAGCAAAGGGTATACACTAGAGGAAAACACCCCAACAAATCACCAAGGTGAAAGTCGATGCCATGAAAACAACATAGGACTATCATTGTCGTTTCCTGGAAAGCATCAAGCAGTACATTAATACCATGGAGTAGCCATAAGAAGAGGAGGGAGATCCACAATTCTCATTTGAAATAAAAAATTATGGAGTAGGTTCCATAAACCAAATTTTCTAGATCAAAGGACAAAAACGTTTTCAAGATGATAGAACTATATTGGCTTAATAAATCCTTCATAGCACTAGTTACAAAGGAAGAAGGAAATCAACAATAGACTATCATTCAAAAACTAAATCCACTCATAGGAAATTCGATGTTATATGCAAAACAATATTTAATGTGGAGATAGTTATCCCAAAGAAAAGCAACAGAGTAGAATACCCTAGTCATTGTTGACGATCAAAATCATACCCTGAAAGGAACCCCATCCAACGCCATAAGAATGGATGAAGATGATGAATAAGTGATGAAGATCCAAAAAGGGTAGCTTCTTACTTAGTCTTTTGAATTATGTTTACTCATATACATAGTTTTCTATTTGTAGATATGGTTAGCTTAAAAGATATTATTGAAACATAGTCTTTATGTTTTATTTATAGCTAGGTTTGACCTAGGAAAATTGTTATATGTTATGAACTATGACTTCAATTCCTAGTATTTTTTGGATTGATTTGTACCTGGTTTCCCTAATGGCGGGTTTGATATATATATTTACCATGATATTTTTTTTAACAGGAACGGTTACTTTTTATGATATTGTACAAAAATCCAAAATTCCCTTGAACCTCCAACATATATGAGGGATTACTTATCCTCAGTTGGGACATATCTTTTGTATTTTTTACAAAGAAACTACTACTATCCTTCCATGTGTAGAGTTTAACAAAAGAGAACAACAAAAAAGTAATTTTACATTGCATAAAAAACCTGGACTATTTGAGTTTCAACTTGGTGTCAATCACTGCTTGATAGTCCTCTTGAATAAATTTCTTTTGTTGTTGAAGGAGGGGCTGTAAAAATTCATAGGAATCTTGTGATACTTCAAATGGAGTTGGGTCGAGCTTCTTTGAGATGCATGTATGAATACACTAGATGGCCTTGCCGAGGGACCGAATTTGATCCAGATTATTTTGAGAATGAAATGAAGGCAACGATCTAACAATGAAATATACAAAGATATTGCGAGATACACAAAAATATTGCAATAAACACAGGGATATAGTAGTGCACATTTTTATTTATTAATGAGAGACTATATAGAAACTGTAAAATTACAAAGTGAATGCCTCGCTAGAATGGTGGAAGATTATCTCTGAGAAAATAGGTGATCGCTATGCTCATTCACAATAAGATGATGATATTTATAGTGGCTCTAGAGGCCTTTTTATCATAAAAAAAACGCAAAACCCTAACCACGGAAGATGAAATTCGAAAAGGTCTGTGGGCCCCGATGGGGGTAGTTGGTATGTCAACTTCCCAAGGACATAACTTTTGCATACGATTTTTGTTTTGGGCATTATATGCCTCGCCAAAAAGGTCTAGCTGGTGAGTACAGATTCAATTCATCCCAGACCATGCCCTCATCTATTATTTAGGCATTGTCATGCCCAAAAAACATCATTTAGGGCCTCAAAATGGCCCCGAAAATTCAAGACCTAAAAAATCGTAGAAATACTGCCAAGGTGGAAACCCATGTTTGAGCTGGTGGAATAGGTGGGTGGCCATCGATTTCCACCTGGATCAATCCTCCCCCCTTAGGAAGCAATGGTTTCAATTGCGTCAGGTCCCCAGGGAATCTTTTGCTCAATCTGAACCTTGGTGAATTGCTTGCCTTGTTGAAGAAGTTTCCCTGCTTAGCTTGTTGAAGGTTGTTATGAACCAATCTAGTTGCATGATCTGCCAAAGTGTGGGAGGAATTTGTCGGTGAAGATGTAGCATGAAGAACATAAAGGGATTTATCATAACTTGATTTGACTGGGTAGTGTGGAGGCACCCCCGTAGGTGTAGTAGGAATATCTTGGTGCTCTTATACAATCTTGTTGATCTTGTTTTGTTGGATAGAAGGGTCTTGGGATGAGGCTACAGTGGTTGTAATGTCCTTCTCTTATGACCAGGTTGTGAAGAGGCTAAATTTTTCGGTATGAGAGATTACTTTGTTGCACCATTTTGTTGGTGTTGGCAATGGAAGTCACTCCTGGATTGCAGCAGGAGCAGAGCCCGATGCCCATCAGTTTATTTCACGATTTGTTTATAAAAGGGGGGATCGAATGGAAGTTAACTCAAAACAATATTGTTCTAACTCCGAAACTAGGCCAAGTATGCATGAGCAAGTGAGGTCTTAGTCAAACTTTAGATAGTGAGTTGTAGTAAGGGTGAATAGGAGGAAGACTTGTATGAGAGAAATGCAAAGGTCTATCATAAACATCAGGTTTCTAACAGACTGTAGGAGAAAACATCTAAACGCAAGATCTTCTTACATTCAAACACAGAAAATCTGAGAATACAACAATGCAACAATAAATCCTTTATCATAACATAATTGCAATAATTCATGTGAATCAGTCAATCATGAACTCCCTCAGTATGAGATGAAAACTAGATGGGGTAAGAAAATTGTCTATCATTAAACAAGAAATCTTACATACAGATGTATAACCAGAGAACTAGAGACGTCTACTAAAACTTTACAATTGGGAGCTTCGCTCTACCATCGATATATTAAGAAAAATGGAAAAATTGCCTACATATACTCAAAGAAAAACACAACAGCGAAACTGAGACACTGTATTAAAAACATTGTGTCTACATGTGCACTGACAATCTGCGCATGCAGTCTCTGAACGATCGTGCACCTATGAAAAATGCAATCGAACTCCTGACAGTCCAGTGGATGAACCGACGTGCTTTTAATTCATCGTTCGACTTTCCATTTATGGCGGAGACGATATCTAACCACCACCAACTGCCTCAATAACTACTTCCTTGGGACTGGGGATGACCTCGGTCAACTCTTTCTTTTGGGATGTGGCGGTCTCCTAATGGTGTCACCTAGATCAACTGAACAGTCCTCCTTTGGATGATGCTTCGGTGGACTGCTGCGTGGGGACCCCTATGGAAGACATGGATGAGGGTATGATGGGGGTGATGGCGAATAAATGAGAGTTGTGACATCGGATGAGGAATGCCACGGGGTATGGACAGGACATAGGCGGGAGCAACATGGAGCGTAGGGGTACAAGTGAATGGTGAACGGTGTTGAGGTGGAGGTGACTGGGGGGTAAGAGACACATACCTATAGGGTGAGTGGATAGGTGACAGGGGAAGAGGGAGGCGGTAACTGATTTGGAAGAAGTGGGGGAAGATGCAAGGAGGAGTCACCACGTTAACAGGGAGGAAGGACGGTACAAAAGGTGACACATCAGGAAGGGGCCCCCACATTAATATCACATCATTCCAGACCCCCCCCCCCTATTAAAGCTAGAAAGGAAAGGGGGGTCTGGAATGAAGCCTCAACTATCAATCTGGGCTCTTTGATTGCGGCCATTGCGGAGGTGCGCGCCTGATTCCGGAGCCCCCCGCCCCCCCTCGGCTTAAAGGTAGAATGGCAGGGGGCATCGGAATTTTCTCTCGACCATAGATCTGGGCGCGTAGATCCTCACCGCTCAGATCTACTTGTTTCTTAACCACAGGCGCATTCGTGCCCTGAGCTTAGGGTAAGTGGGTTTTTACCCGCCTCTTCACATTTTTCCCCCTTTACAAGAAATGTTGCTAACATTAGGCTCCATGGGGGATAGATTTGTCCCTGTGATGCTCTAAGAATTCATTCCGTAATTTCAGTGCCTTGTTGTTGGGATATGGAGTCATTTATTAAGATAAAAACATAAAACAATATTTACAAAAACAGAGGAGCCGTCTCCGTCTCAGAAAAAACATTTTTTTCAAAAAATGCCCATTAACTGGGCCATTAAAAACTTCTTTTCCTTCTAAATCCTGCAACCTGTAAGTGTTGTTTGAGAATACTTCAAAGATTATGAAAGGCCCAATCCATAGGGAATCAAACTTATTGTGTTTGCCTCTATCCTGCCTGGATGCATCCTACTTGAGCACTAGATCACCCAACTGAAAATATTTCTTCCTGTTCTTCCTGTCAAAGGCTTGCTTGATCTTCTGCTGATGACTAATGGCCCTATTCATTACCTGCTCCCTGATCTACTACACTTCCACCATTTGATGAATTCTCCTGACCATATGGTCTGGTTCTCCTTCAAGGTCCTGAAATAATTTCGCCACAGATAAAGCGAGTTGAGTAGGAAAAACAACCTTTATCCCATAAACAAGTTGGAAAGGTGAGGTGTTTAGGGACCTCTTTGTGGTCACTCGATCAACCCATAGTGATAATTTGATTTTTGAATCCTAGGCCCTTTTATTGTCTTCCAACAATCTTTTAATGAGCTTGATCAGGCCTTTATTATAAGACTCTGCCAGTCCATTTCCTTGAGGATAATAGGGAGTGGAGTGAACTAGTGAAATCTCAAACTGTTCACAGAACTTAACCAGAGGCCCAGACCTGAAAGAGGTGGAATTATCGGTGACAATTCTGCTAGGGAAACCAAATCTGTCTATGATGTCCTCCAGGAAGTTGATAATTACTTTGTGAGAAGTACTCCTAGTGGGGGCAGCTTCTATCCACTTGGTGAAATAGTCTGTCGCAGTCAGGATCCATCTATGTTGGCCGCTTGAGGGAGGATGAATTTCTCCAATGAAGTCCAATCCCCACTGCTGAAAGGGTGTTGAAACTACTACAGGCTTTAGTGGCAGAGATTTGAGCTGCTGCTTTCCTGAAAATTTTTGGCACTTGATGCAATCTCTGATTCCTCTGCAGACATCAGCAAACAAAGTGGGCTAGTAATACCCAACCCTAAGGATTTTGTGAGTCATGGTATTCCAAAAATGATGACCCCCACAAAGGCCACTATGGAAATCAAACATAACTTTCTGGGCTTCTTGTGGATTCAATAACTTTAAAAATATCCCTAGAGGGTCTTTCCAGTATAAAGTTCGGTCAATGAGGCAATATCTGACCGCCTTGAGCTTTAAAGCTCTTGCCTTGCTCTTTCCCATTCCATTAGGAGGCCTCAATTCTTGCAGAAAATACAAAATATCTCTGTACCAGGTGCATTCTGATAGTGATAAGTCACCTTGAGAACTCTTGTTGGATGACTCAGCTTTCTGACTTTCTAAACAGGCGTTAATGAAGCTAATCCCCAAAGCTTCACAATTGGATTCAACTAGCATCTTGGCTAAACCCTGCCCCTTTATCAACTTTGTGGGCTTCATCTCCAGATCAAACTCCAGGATCTTGGCAATCCATTTACATCTTCTCCCATCTATGTCAGGCTGTATAAGAATGTCCTTCACAGAGGCTGAAGGAACGTATGCAGTTACCCTTGAGTGCAAGACATAGACTCTGAAAGCCTTGAGAGCATTCACCAAGGAATAGGCTTGCTTCTCCATGATCTCGTACCGAACCTCTGTATCTCTCAATGCCTTGCTAAAGAATGAAATGGGTTGTTCTTTCCCTTCCTCATTCTTCTGCAACAAGAACGCTGCTAATGTATCAAAAGAAGCAAAAGAAAAAATCAGGAAATCCTTGGAAAAATCAGGATTGATCAGCATAGGTGCCTCAGTCAATGCCTTCTTTATTTGGATAAAAGATTCCCTGGGTTCAACAGTCCATTTAACTCCATTTTCTTTCTTGAGCATGGCTGTGATGTGTTTCACCATATCAGCGAAATTTGAGACAAACCTCCTCAGAAAGTTAATCTTCCCTAAAAAATCCTGAACTTCCTTTCTAGACCGGGGAAGTGACAGGGTCTAAATTTCTTCTACCCTACGGGGATCAATTCTTACTCCTTCTGCTGATACTATATGACCTAAAAATTTCCCCTCCTTCATAGAAAACAAAGATTTCTTGGGGTTTAAGGATAGGCCAAACCTCCGACACTTCAAAAAAACTTTTCTCAGATGACAACAGTGCTCTTTGTCAAACCTGGAGAAGACTGTTATGTCATCCAGATAGATCACCACAAACTGATCTTTCTCTCCAATGAAGGCTATATCCATGGCTCGCTGAAATGTTTCTCCTGCATTCATCAATCCAAAAGGCATTTTGGCAAACATGAATGTGCCCCAAGGAGTGGTGAAGGCCATTTTTTCTCTGTCCTCGGGCATGACTGATATCTAGTTATAACCAGAGAAACCATCAATCATGGATATCCTAGATGCACTAGTTACCCTCTGCAATATGTGCTCCATGTTGGGCAGGGGATAATTATCTTTCCTTGAGCTCCTGTTCAAGTTCCTTAAATCAACACAAGTATGATTTCTCCACTTTTCTTCCTCACCGAGACCAAATTGGCCACCCATTCGGAGTATCTCAAGGGAACAATGATTCAGGAATCTAGTAACTTTTTCACCTCTCTTTCCATGACAGGCAACAACACAGGATTTCTCTGTCTTAGCTTTTTCCTAAATGGTTTGGCTTCTTCCTTCAGTGGGATCTTATGTTCAATGACAGATGTGTCATATGTCTTGAGGTCTTCATAGGCCCATGCAAAAACATCAGCGAATTCTTTTAATAACTTAGTATATTCTATCCTCTGTTCATTGGTCAGGCTTCTTGACAACTTAACAAACTTAGGCTCTTCTTGTGTGCCAATGATGCACTCAGATAAATCAGCATCTCCTCCCGAAACATTACCTTTTACTGCCACAACATTCCCATCAAACAGTCTTTCTAAAGGGACTAGTCCCCTTGGAATGTGATTGTTGGGCAACTGGACAATATGGTGATTAAAATTTTTATTTAAGAATACCTTAGAGTGAGGGTCTCCTTCGGGATCAGGGTCCTGATCAATGTGCAATGCAGAAAACTCATCGACAGACTGAAGAAATTTTTTGATTTCAAGATCGTCTTCGAATACCTTCCAATGCTTTACATTGTCTGGGATGGATGGCCTATATCTTATCTTGACCCCACATGTGATCTTCGACGACAAAGGGATTTTGAAAAGGCTAGCTGAGATAGCTAAGGAATCAGCCGAAGTATTATCCTCCCTTGGGACAAAAGAAATGTTGAAAGCCGAGAAGAAATTATCAATCAGGTCCCATACCTCGTTTCTGTAACTTCTGAGTCGAGGATGCTTAGCTCGATAAACATTCCTGACCTGTTGGATTATCAATTCAGCATCTCCGAACAATGCCATCTCCCTTACTCCCATTTCTTTTGCAGCCCTCATACCTAGAACAAGAGCTTCGTATTCTGTCACATTGTTGGTGGTTTCAAATTCCATCTTGCATGATAGGGACATGGTCTCTTGACAAGGCAATATCAAAACTACTCCATCGTGAGCGCCTATACTGGAAGAAGCTTAGTCAAAGAACATCTTCCAAACAGAGGTGGTTNGTTGTTGGTGGTTTCAAATTCCATCTTGCATGATAGGGACATGGTCTCTTGACAAGGCAATATCAAAACTACTCCATCGTGAGCGCCTATACTGGAAGAAGCTTAGTCAAAGAACATCTTCCAAACAGAGGTGGTTGAAGGAGGTATCTCCTGATTAAGAATAGGCTGCTTTCTGATCTGTAAAGGGGCATCAGGAGTTTTAGTGACCTGCAACAAACTAGACCCCAAATCAGTGTCAAGTGCAAAGATGGCATGATTGGTGGGGTTTGCTTCATCACTGACAATATAGGCTAGCTGAGCTTCTCTGTACAACCTCCTGTGTTCCCCTCCAAAGATTGGAATGGTGGCATATGTGAGATCCATCTATAATGTTCCTCCAAGTCTTTTAATCCAAGACCTAGACAACAACATGCCAAACTTGGGGGGAACACAGGAGGTTGTACAGAGAAGCTCAGCTAGCCTATNTGTCACTTCCAGTCCCAACTCTTCCATGACTATTTTGGGCATAAGGTTGTGGGAAGCTCCTGAATCCATGAGGCAATTATGCAACACTTTATCATGTATGTTCAGGGAGGTGTAGAAGGGAGGGGATGAATCATCTTTGCCTTCCACCATGGGACCTAGGATGACTGTCAGCGTTTCATCTTGAAGGTTCACTGATTCAGAGGAAGGCTGGGGGGACTCAGATTGTAGTAGTTTGGAGAGGGACCTTTTGAAGTCTTCATTTTTAACTAGCTCTGAGAGGGGGACGAGAATTATGATCTTTTGAATTTCATGCTCAAAATTAAAGGAGGAAATAGGCTTAGGATCTTCCCTTACCTCAGAGATAGGTTCTTTGACTGCTGGCGAAGCATTCTGAGTTTTCTTTTCTTTAGTAGTGGTTGTTGCAGATTTAGTAGGCCTTTCTGCTATGAGGGGTTGAACTTGGCCATTAAAGTTTCCTTATTTCTTCTTTGACCTGAGAGGGTATCTGCTAGAGGTGTTGTTGGCCTTTTCTCCTTTACCTAACTCATTTATTTGAATGTTCATAAGGGATTCTTCATATGCATACCGAGTCAAATGGGGAAAAGGGGAAGTTTCTTCAATATAGTGAATTTCAGGGTCAAGCTCATCTATCTCCTCTCCTTCTTCATGAGCAACTAGGTTATTTTGGAGGGGGGTTTGAATCCTTTGATCTTCTCTATCTTTCCCCCTTTGTTACCTTGGGAAAGACTAAGGCACATTGTTATTAGGTCTCCTGAAACCTCTATTATCAACATTCTGGGGATTTCTATACATGGGCTTCCCTTCTAACTCACACCTTTCCATCCTGGAAGAAAGTGATTTTATCACTCTAGTTGTCTCATTTGTCTGAGGGGGCAGGGGAGATGAACTGGATGGGGAGGCTTCAGGCCTCTTCCTGGATATGTTTCTATCAACAGCGTTCCTGAGTCGGTCAACAACCAATATGTTAGATTCTACCTCCACGATTGCATCCTGCATGTGGGCCAGAGTAGTGGCTCTTCTTTCCCTCAACAGGAGGCAGAAATCAGGATCAAAGGCACTAGCATAAGTGATCTTTGCAGAGGCTTCAGAGGATTTTATCTCAACAGGGATTTTATTGTACATTTTATTGAATCTCTTGGAGAAGTCAGAGACAGACTCTCCTTCTTTTCTCTTCAAAGACCCAAACTCTGTCATGTAATACATGAAGTATTTTTTATCTCCCCACTATCTCAAAAAGGAATTATCCAAAGCTTGTTGGATGTGGAGCCTGATTATCTTCCTGATGCAGAGGTTCTTTTCTTTCAGCCGTGTCTATACCCCATGAAGTATTTACACCCCAGAAGTATGTACACTCTTCCATGCGGGGGAGTGCAGAGGGGGGGTACCCCC
>JASDQU010208165.1:13388-28237 GCA_032191745.1 Picea mariana | reverse complement strand
TGCAACCACTTAAGAAAAAAACTAAGAATTTCCTATTTCATAATACAATATTAAATTTAATACACAACATTCAAATTTTTAATTTTAGTTATAAAAAAATATATATTTATAAACAATATTGTTCAATAAATATTATTCAATGTTACTAATTTAATTATTAATTTTAGTTATAGGAAAAATTATATTTATAAATTATATTGTTCAATAAATATTATTCAATGCTACTAAGTGTATGTGTCTTCATAATACAATATTAAATTTAATGCACAACATTCAAATTTTTAATTTTAGTTATAGAAGAAAATATATTTATAAACAATATTGTTTATAATAAATTTAATGCACAACATTCAAATTCTTAATTTTAGTTATAGAAGAAAATATATTTATAAACAATATTGTTTATAAAATATTATTCAATGTTACTAATTTAATTCTTAATTTAAATATTAATAATTTAATTCTTAATTTTAGTTATTGGAAAAAATATATTTATAAATTATATTGTTTAATAAATATTATTCAATGCTACTAAGTGTATGTGTTATGGTTATGTAGTTTGATGTAAACTTAGGTTGCAATTTTGATAGACTTTATGGAATTTGGTAAATATGATACATTATATCGCTTTAGCTTTTATTTTTTTATTTTTTATTTTTACGTATAGTGATTGTCTAAAAACCCATATATATTTTTGGTAAAAAATACATGATATGTAATTTTTTTGTTGGTATTAATAATTAAAAGAAATGTTTTATACCAAATAAAATAACATTAAGAAGAAATATAGGTGGAGAGAAATATACTTAATCGTAGCATGTCTTTTTGTAATTTATACTTTCATGGTACGTGGATTTTTTTACAGCAGAAAAAATCCTCATTAATAATATTATTTTTACATCGTCAGAGTTACAAAAAGATTTTCTACATCGTCAGAGTTACAAGTAGAATGGATATGTTTTCCATCAATAATTGAACAATAAAACAATTACAAAATCAAGTTTCAACACAACAGGTGTTTATTCTCTCCTTAGTTAAATGCCCTTAGACACGACAATTAGGTAGAATGGATATCCTTTCCATCAATTTAAATTGAAAAATGAAATAATTACAAAATCAAGTTTCAACACAATAAACAAAAACAAAAGTGATAAATTTCTTGAATTTCAAAAAAAAAAAAAAAATTGAATATACTATTAATTCATTTAAATTGGTTATTATACATGTGGATAAGCATAGTATATAGTGTTGAGTTAGGTTTGATTTTCTATTAATTCATGGTTGATCATAAAATATATACCCCTTTATCTAAAGTTTTAAAAAATAATGATTAATTTTAAATTTTAAATCTCATTTATCTGATATTTTATTGGTCAAAAACTTTGAAATCTTATTACTGCCTTCACTTCCCCCATATTTTTATAATACATATTTCTTATTTTTTATGTATATTGTCAAAAGTCAAAAACCCATCTTACAAAATTAGTACTTCATACCTAGCGACAAGTATCACATACCAATGCCATGCGTACTTGTTTTATATTGATAATGATTTGATCAAATTTGATCACTCAAAATAGGGTGTCCCAATTCTTCCCATTGTACATAATCATAGACAATGTGAGATGGTGCACATGATTGGAGGTTGATATGTTAAATAAGATGTTGACATGGAAACAATGACAGATTGTAGGTGAAAGGTCAAGTGCAAACAAAGTCTAACGCAAACAAAAAAAGTTTCAGAAAATGTTAGGTGAAAGGTGTAACGCAAACAAAAAAGTTCACCAACAAATTCTTCAAAATAGTCACTTTATACATATTTCCATAATATTATTAATTAAAAAAAAAAAGCATAAGTTGTCTCATTCATCATCTATATTTATTATCCATAATAACTTTCGTTGTGTTTTGAGGGCTTTGACACTTTAGATGTTTCAAGTTGATTTCTCATGTGAAATCTTAACTCTTTATCAACATTTTTTTTTTTAGAATTTTTGTCCACTACTTTAGCAATACTGAATATTGTATGTTGACTTTACTGTTGATATGTTCAAATCAGATTGGTGAATTAACTATTTTTTTTAGTTTGAGGGAATTTTTTCAAACACTTTTTGAAAGAGATATTCAAGACAAATTCTGAATTTTCTAGGGTATAAGGTTAGATTAACAACTCATAAATAAATCATATATTATTCATTGATAATAAGTTCACTAAAAGAAACACGTTGTAAAGCGAGATTTTAACCTAAGTACGGAAGGCAACAATTTTCCTCACAACTACTCGAGCTATACTCAATTGATAACTATCAATGAACTTTCATATTATTATGTCTTCCCTATTAAATTGCTTCTTGTGATTGAGATTTATGTGGTGAGAGTTTTCTTTGAGTTGGTTTGGAATATCCACAGTATTGTTTGTTATTGGTTGAAGTTTTGGATCCACAATAGGATCCATCGTGTGATTGTGCCAATCTTCTTTTTTGGGGGGTTGGATAATGCTCCTTGTGTGGGCATCATAGAGCCATCGAACATGTGTATTAATGAAATGAGGTTGAACTTGACATCGATTACTTGCATTGTATTAACATTACTTAAATTTAGATGCAATGCATGTAAATCCGTGCCTTCTTAGTTTTCAATGTTTAAAGTAACATGTTTATGTTGCTTACATTATGGAGTAGTCGCATGTCAACAAGTATGTTATGTTTATTATAGTGAAGCATCGGCATGTTAATAAGTATGGTATGTTTATTAGAGTATAATGTGGTTAATTTTTGAGTGTTTTTTTTATGGGAATGAGAAAAGCAGGTTAAACATTTTATGTTTTTTTGTGTTTTTTTATTTGCTATCACTGGAATTTCGTAAGGAAATATTTTCCAAAATTGCAATTTTGGATTGATGAAATTGTTGTTTTTAATGTAGAAATGGATTCAACGCCCTTAAATATCGTTACTGCAACTAAATTGTGCAATATTAACATCTAATGTCTTTAATTCTATCAATCCAAAATTATTCTTACAGGATTTTAGGCCAAAAATATTAGTTTCCCTTCCCATTATGTTGAGTGACCAGAAAAGAGCCAATTTGTAACATGTTTAGACTATGGCGAGAGGAAACTAATCCAAAAATTCATCCCAAAGGCTCAAAATTATTGTCTAAGAAGCTATCAAAGATAATCGAGAAAACAATGTTGAGTTCAAATTCCTCTCTATTCTAAACCATATTAACATTTACATTGTTGGAGAGGCGGTCAAATATGTTAGTGGTTGGAGATTGATGTTGAGGTAAATTAACTAATTGGAAAGTAAATTTGATTTACATTGAAAGCAAATGTGTGGTGTTGATGTGAGGAGTTGGGCAATCATTTAACAGGGGTACTCATGTGTTTAGAAGTAGTGTAAGTCATTGGGAACATGACTTGTGGTCTATAGTAGCATGGTGGAATGGTTACTCGTGATGGTACAACTCAAAGAGTTACTCCAAGTGTCCTTGGGTTTAGACCTTCATGCTTCTTTGGCCACCGTGATATGAGTGCACATGATTTAGTAAAGCTTGCAAGCTCGCATATAAACAAGATAAAGATGATCACCACCACAAATAGAAAAGAGAAAGGAGATTATTCAGATTCAAAATCATATAATGGTTTATTATTATGTTGACAAGCACTTTTCAGCTTGATGTTAGGTATATAATGTAATGTGGGTAATATTGGCATTGCACTATTTTTTTATATAATTAAAACAACAACAACAACAACAAAAATGCATGCAAACACCTTTTTAATCCCTTTCAACACTTGATATACCCAAAGTTACATTATCTCCTTAATATTGAGCTATAAAAGTGTCTATAAATCAATGGATGATATCATTTGATGATGTTAATGTTACCCACATTAAATTCTAAAAATTATTACTAGCTTATTTTTTTTTTAAATAATTAAGCAACAACAACAAAAAAGTTAAAATTGTTTCAAACACTCTTTTGATCCCTCTTGACACTTGATAGATTCAAAGTTGACATGGATCTACACTGAATATTAAATTTAACAAAACATTTTGAAAGACATTCTAGATATTTCATTACCTGAATAAGGTGTTTTCTCTATGATTGATATGTGTGGTTGCAGCAAGATTAATAATAATAATGGAAAAAATGAGTAGAAATGAGTGAATGATTATTTTATTAAAAGGGAATTTCAGAGACAACTGGCTTTAACTACTAGTTCATTAAACATAGAGGTTAGAGATGATCTAAGTCTTGGCAAAGTAACCTTCATGTCCTGGGCGACTCGAAAGTAATTTTAGATTGGATTTCAAACAAATGCATGCTCAAATCAATCCATTTGGAAGGCTGGATGAAGCAAACCAGAACCCTCTCCAAGTGCTTCTCCAATCTCAAATTTCAGCATGTTCCTCGTTCACTAAACAGGACTGCCGATACTCTATCCAAGAGGGCATTAACCGCGGTGATTGGGCGGCTCTCGATCTATCATTGTGATAGAGGAATCGAGAGCCCCATTTCCACATTAAACATTTTCGAATAATGTGGGTTGCTCTCTCATCAGCAGATCGAAAAGGATCATGATTCAGATCAATGGCGTTAAAAGGACAGTCTTAGTCTCCGAGATTGTTTTTTCTTTCTCTTGTATGGGATGATAGCACTATTATGGCTGTATTGTCGGTATGGGTTCATTAGTGGCTGAACATTTCCCTTCGTCTTTTTGTAAATGAATTTATTTTCTATATAAATTCGAGAGAATTTTTTTTGGAAAAAAAAGTTGTGCCAAGGTTAAACCTTGGTGGTGCCCCATCTTTAACTACATGTACAAACTCTATTGCTAAGTCTCTTTCTTAATGTTATTGGGTGATAGTTTTTTCCTACAAACTTTACAAGGTTTTTACAAGTTTAAGAATATTTTTTTCCTACAAAATTTACTAGATTTTTAGTAGATTTTACCATGAATTTAAAGAATTAAATTTAAAAAAGTCAAAATAAAATGTGTAGTTTGTTGAAATTAAAGTTTTCAAAGTTGAATTTTCATTAATAAACCATTGAAATGAAATTCAATATCCAATTCACACTCTAGAGCTGCAAATGTTGAAATTTAACTATGTGAGTTTTGCAAATGTTGAAATTTAACTATGTGAGTTTTTTAAAGCTAAATTTTGATGTGTAATTTTTACAAACAAAACCAAAAAAACTCAATTTTAGTTTCTTAAAATTTTGGAAAAAAATTATGTACTATGGTTAAAAAGTTGAGTTCTAGCTAAGTTTTAAAAAGTTGAGTTCTAGCTAAGTTTTAATGTGCAATTAACTTAATTATAATCAATAATGTTGGAAAAACTTGACAATTGAGTTCTAGCTCGGTTCTAATGTACAATTAACTTAATCACAATCAACAATATTGGAAAACTTGACATTCTTTGTATTATAATCTATGTTTTGTTAATAAATATGTTACAATATCAACTTCAATTACATGGGTGTAGTTGGTTAATAAAATAAAATAAATTTACATTATCAAATCCACAATAGAAAAAAAATCCATCAACTTTTCCAATGTTATTGAATTGTTTTTTTGCCCTGAGAGAATTTTGTTATATAAATTATAAAAATTGTTTATATTTTATTAATTTGTATATAATCCGCTTCTATTTTGTTCACTCTTTTAAGTAACATAACCGTTTTTTTATGCTTCATAATAAATGTCATGGAAGGCGCTCTTTTGGCTCTCTTACCATTTGAAATGTGCACCTTTGTTTGGGCTTGAATTATGTTATTGAATTGGAGATTTCGACATAATTAGAATCAATTTATAATTGCTTCTCTATTCATGTGGGTATTTTGGCAAATCCTTGAAAAAACAAAGATAGATTACATTTAAGATAAATTAAATACCCAAGATAAGTTACATTCGGAAACATTTTATATGTGAATGTAATCTATACTAAATCCTTGAAAAATCAAGGATAGGTTAGATTTAAAATAAATTAAATATCCAAGATAGATTACATCCGGAAACATTTTATATTTGAATGTAATCTATGCTCAATAGTATAACATGTGTTTTATATATATATATATATATATATATATATATATATATATATATATATATATAAGTGTCAGTATAACATGTGAATGTAATCTATGCTCAATAGTATAACATGTGTTTTATATATTTGATATATTTGAATGTAATTTATGCTAATATATATATAAGTGTCTACTTTTCAAAATAGTATAACATGTGAATGTAATCTATGCTCAATAGTATAACATGTGAATGTAATCTATGCTCAATATTATAACATGTGTTTTATATATTTGAATGTAATTTATGCTATGCTCAATAGTATAACATGTGTTTTATATATTTGAATGTAATTTATGCTAATATATATATATAAGTGTCTACTTTTCAAAATAGTATAACATGTGAATGTAATCTATGCTCAATAGTATAATATGTGAATGTAATCTATGCTCAATATTATAACATGTGTTTTATATATTTGAATGTAATTTATGCTCAATAGTATAACATGTGTTTTATATATCTAATTGGCTTCATTTTGTATCTAAGTGTCTACTTTTCAAAATGATTTTTTTATATAGTCTATTTCACAATATACCTTTACACTTTCAGGGACATTGGTTAGTTACTAGCATTCTTACTTATTAGCATTCTTCCTAAACATGTAACACTGTTAAGAACATTTGCTAGTTACTAGCATTCTTCCTTATTAGCATTCCTTTTAAAGAGAGAAAAAGAGAGAAATAGTGAATGGTATTACCATGAAATTATTTCTATAAGTATTACATAACAATTTATGTGACGTTTTTTATTAGGAAACACAATTTTTTGATTCAAAATAAGTTTCAAAAGAACAATTAAAGGATGAGTGGTAATATATAAGGGAAGTAGGGAACTTATGTAAATTACATTAAGATAATGTAACTCCATCTTAATATTCATGGTCCATTGTCCAACATGTATTACATTACGATAGTATTACAGTACGATATGTGGAAATCAATATGTGGATAATAAATTTACAAGTCATTGCATTGTATGGGGCATTCGGATGCATAATATTGTTCCATATACACCATAGGAAAATGGTGTTGATGAGAGAAAGAATTGCACATTAAAAGAAATAGTTAATTGTATGATTCAATCTTAGGGATTAAGTCTTCATTATTGGGTGGAAGCCATCAATTGTGCAAATTACATAGTAAATCGCACTCCCACAAAGGCTCTAAAAAATATTACACCAGAAGAAGCAAGGGACTAAAATTAAGCCGAATGTAAGCCACTTCCATGTAATTGGTAGTGTAGCATGGGCTCACATTCCTTATGAGAAAAGGAACGCTTTACAACCTAAAAGAGAAGTATATTTTTGTTGGATATTCTGAAGATGTCAAAGGTTATAGAATTCTTCAACCTCATTCCAATGAAATTATTATTAGAAGAGATGTGAAATTTGATGAAAATATCTCGGCCTGTGAGCTTAATTTGGTGTTTGTGCCATCTTCATCCTGCAATCCATCTTTGGTGTTTGTATCATCTCATGTTCCTATTATGGTTTCTTCTTCTTCAGATGATGACAGTGAGGATGAAAATCCACCTCCGCCTTCTCAACTTCCTCCAGATGAATTCATTGAACATGAACCTACACTAGCACCGTCGTTTATGGGATGGGTTTGTTCAACATGAGAAGGAGTCTGTGATCTTACTTGCAATCCTTCATATCAGCGTCAGACACGTTCACAATTCCAGTGAGCCTCTTCTCTTTTGGCTCAAGTTTCAGAGACTCATTATCCATAAACATTTTCATAAGCTTTGGGTCATCTAGATTGGGACACAACAATGAATGAAGAGTATTTCTCTTTAATGGCAAACGATACTTGGGATCTTGTACCTCTTTTGAAAGGAAGAAAACTTGTTAGATTTAAATGTGTGTATAGAACTAAGTATGCATCTTATGGAAGTGTTGAAAGACACAAAGCCCGTTAGTTTCCAAAGGGTTCTCTCAAGTTGAAGGCATTGACTATAATGAAACATTTTCCCCCCTTATCCAAATTGAATTCCATCCGCCTTGTTCTTTCCTTTACTATCTTGCATGAATGGGAGGTCCATCAAATGGATGTTAAATAAGCCTTCTTACATGGGGATTTCCAAGAAGAAATCTATATGGAACAACCTCATGGCTATGTCCAGAATGACTCCAACCTTGTTTGTCACCTTAAAAATATCTTTATGGTCTTAAGCAAGAACCTTGAGCTTGGTATTCCAAAATGGATAGATTTCTTCTTGACACTGGATTTTCTAGATGTCATTCTGACCCTAATGTCTATACCAAGAAAGTATGAAGCCATCCCATAATACTTGTTCTTTATGTTCATGACCTTATCCTCACTAGTAGTGACCCTAAACTTTAAAACCATGTGAAAACCAACCTTAAGAAAAAATTTGAAATAACCAACTTAGGTTATTTGTACTATTTCCTTGGCCTCCAAGTTTTGCAAACTAAGGAGGGAATTTTTCTTTCCCAATCTAAGTATGCTTGTGACCTTCTTCATCGCTTTCACATGGAAGATTATAAACCAACCCCTTCTCCCTTCTAGTTTGGATTCAAACTTGTTTCCCCCTGTACTTCTCTCAAAGTTGATGCCACTTTGTACCATCAGTTAGTTTGTAGCCTCTTATATTTGACTCATATGTCAATTTTCACATGCAACTCTATGTGACTAATTTCATCTCTGAAAATTGTTTCCTAGTGATCGAACAGTAAAACCCTAGTCGCTATCACTGAACAACTTTAAACTGAAATTATTGATTGAAAACATATGCAGCAGAAAAACAAAGATCAGAGATGAATCATCAATACACATGAGACACAATTTCAGTTATGTAATATTTTTATCATCAAAAATCCTAAGGGAAAAACTAGCCCTCCCATCCAATACAATATCACCAAAATCTGAGGACAACCTTGTCCTCCAAAGTCACCAAAGATGAGAACAGTTGTATTCTCCAATAACCATACAAATCATAAAAGCAATCCTCAGCAATATCCCTAAGAATCTCCTATGCACACGAATCTGATGTAGACCACATGTATGGCATGCTGACATCACATATTATCATGTACGGATCTGTACCTGCCCAAAAACTCAGATACGTGATTCACCAACTCGCAACCCGTAGACATACATAATTTTCTCCACTGCAAATCGCATATACCCTATATGTGATTTGTCCTTCTGCAACCCGCATATATACACACTTCGTCCTCTTGCAAATCATGTATGGTATGAAAAAATCGCTCGCATGTGTGACCTTCTTCACTCCTCTCTCTTGGGTCAGATTCGCCACCTTGCAAACTTCCCCTTTGTTGAGATCATTGATTCCCCCTCGCACAAGTGCAGACTCACTTATGCTAGATCCATCATGTCTCCACACACTCTACATTATATGTAATGTCACAATGACCTCTCTCCTTTATATACAATCCTTAGGAGTCACCATAGAAGCCCCTCCACGAGTCAACATCAAAATAGGATTTCCTTGTGGGCGTGAAGCCCCAACACAAGCCCACAAAACCCATCAGCAAACCTATGAAGCACCCACTCAAATCCAAGGGGGTTTTCACCAAACCGAAAGTGTGATGTGGTGCCCACAACAATTCCCACATGCCCAACTTCTAGGGTCATGTGAGAATACCTATCTGAAGATACAAAAATCAACATCATACCCATCTTGATATTTCCTTTGTTGTTATTCTTGTTTCCAAGTATATGAAAACACCCCATGAAAGCCATTATAAAGTAGCTAAAAGGACACTTCGGTATGTCTAGGGTACAGTTTAGTTTGGGATACATTATAGCTCGATGGGGACTCCTTTATTGGTTGGCTTCACTGATTCATATTAGGCCAACGGCCCTGATGATCAAAAGTCTACTAGAGGTTATGTTTTCAGCCTTAGTTATGGACCTGTCACTTGGGCTTGTAAGAAACAACAGGTTATTCGATGGATCCTTTCAGTGTTTGGATTCCAGCAACAGCATCCGACCACCCTCTAATGTGACAATCAGAGTTCCATCAAGCTAGCCAAATATCCAATTCAACATCAGTGCAAAAAACACATCGAGCTACACATGCACTTCATCAGAAAGCTCATTCATGATCGAGTTATTGAAGTGCTCTTTTTCCCTACAGAAGATCAAGTTGCAGATAGTTTCACAAAGTCTCTTACAGAAGTGAAGTTTTCCAAAATTTTATCTATGGTAGGAGTTTAGGAAGTTGTCATTAAGGGGGGATAGGCTCTAATGCCTCCTTTCTTCTCCTATTGTGTCACCTTTGTAAATCCTTCAATATTATCCCAAGTTTTTCTTAAGGGGGGATGTTAGGATATTTAGACACTTAAGATTTAGTTAAGATCAACTTGGTCTAATGTGTCATTAGGTTAAAGTGTGTTTATTTAGTATGTATTTGTAATCCAATGGTCACAATATGTTCCTAACATAGAGTGATCTGGTGACTCATATTCTCCTTGATATTAACAACTACATTGATTCATGGCTTATTACCCGATTGGTCCATGATCTCTATTTAAAGATCATGGAGGGTCATTTGTCGATGATCGATTGTGAGAAACTCTCTGTAATATATTTTCTTTTGCATTAATGAATTGCCTCAAGTGGCCACGTTGTATAGAGTCATGGATTTTTCCCCACATGGGTTTTACCACGTAAAAACATCGATGTGTTGATTTTTTATTTGGTTGTGTGAGTGGTTATTGAAGGTGTTCATCCTCTGTTGGAATACATATGTTGTCAAATAGTTCCAACTTCCATTTTTGCATACCATTCGAAGGAGAATGTGGGAAATATCCACAACCCTTATGACATGGTGACACATGATATTATATTGAAGGTTAAACATTGATGTTCATATTTGTTGATGTCAATGGTTTTCTTATTTAGTTTTAGTCCTTGGGATTTATGCATAGTCAATGCCCATGCCATCTTGAGTCGGATTTGTTTTTTCTTGATATGCCACATATGGCATATCATGGTTAATTAATATGAATAGTTAGTTGTAGGTCAACAAATGCACCAAAAAACTGAGTGTCATTGTTACGACAACAAGTGAAGCAGTTTTTTTTTTTCATTTTTTTCTTTTTTCATGAGTTAAGAGGCAAGAAGGCGACGACGACAACAATTTAATCATACCACTGACGACGAACGCTAGCACGCAGTCCAGGCAACAAGTTACTATGGCACCACACACCGGCTCAAGACAACTAGTAAACATGCGCAAAATAACAAGGAGGACGACTACCCTTCCGACGCAAACACGACCATGCCTACAAGCTAAGGGACAACACCCCCATCCCGACATCATGACCTAGATGAAAAAATACTAGAACCTCAAGGCGCGCGAACCTAATGCCTGAAGGCGTTCGGCCCTTGTGCCAAGAGCAACTTGCACGCTCGTCAGCACTCACACAAAAGAACCTACTCCGGCCAAGATCTCGTTCGTCGTTATCCCCTAGGGCGCGCCATGATCCCCTCATCAGGAATCATGTCGTTCCCCAGGTGATATATGCGTCAATAACCTTGACGCAAAACAAAAGGGACCAAGACTCAAGAAAACTCCGATGAGCTAGAAACCGAATACTGACTAGGAGACTATAACTACCCCACACAAAGGTTGACGAGACACAAGAGGACGAAGACAAGGGGTGACGCCAGCCCACTTGACATCGTCTCCGTCCCCACCAATCACCCAATCTAACCGGTCTATGATTACATTCAATTTTAACAAGGGTTCCATTCTAACGGGGCACGTCAAGTTACAATTAGACAATAATGTGTCTGCTAAATAAACGTTAATACAGCCCCCCGGGGGGCAGCTCAATTGGCAAGTGCCGTGAAAATGAAGTTCCATGAGGTTTCGAGTTCAACTCCCCCCGACTTACCTTTTGTGTCGCGTAAGGGGCATCGTGGGCACACCTGGAGGTTATAGTGGTAGCGGTTGGATAACACGGCCACGTGTAATGCGAGCACGTGCCCAACTAGTTGCTGATTCCTCCAGACACAAAAAAAATAAATAAATAAATAAATAAACGTTAATACAATTAATTTTGCAAATCTAAGGGGTCAATACTAAAACCATAATTATAAATGCCCTTTATCCTTAATTAAAATTCAATCCAGCGAGTCTAAAATTTTCAATCCATTCCTTACTTACCAATCAAATTTTAATCTTTAACACAACCTTATCGGTCAAGTCTATGTTAATCCAAATTCTCCACCCAACTAGACATTAACTTAAATAACAACATTTACAATCTTAAAGTAGAATTCTATCATTATAACACTTATGAACAATTAAATCTCAGCATGTAGTCCAGTTATATTGATCGAACTAACAATACTATCTGTCTAATAATATTAGAAGGAAACTACTAACTATTAGCAGGGATGGAGCAATTTATCGAGGAAATTAACATAGCAGTTACTTAACAATTAATATAGAAATAACAAGGCAATTACATGACCATTAACACGACAATTAAAAGCGCACTAACAAGGTAGTTTACATGACTATTGTCATAACAAGTAATACAACAATAGCAAGGCATTTAAGGTGTTAGTTAACATTTAACTTGCTGTGTCATTTAATCCAAAGAATGAATCTGTTGGCCATTTACATTGTTGTAGCAATTATTCTGGCAATTAATATGACCATTAAATAATAATGAATCTAGCAATAACAAGGCATTTAACTCACTGTTATCCATTTTATTTGTTAGCAAAAATCAAGGCAATTAATGTGACCATTACATAGCAATGAATCTAGCAATAGTAAGGCATTTAACTAACTGTTATCCATTTAATTCGTTGTGGCAAAATTAGCAAAAACACAGTGCCCACATGGTGGCCAATCGTGCCCAGTCGACAGCAACTCAACAATTAAAGGCAAATGTATCCAATCAACATCAAAGTAGTCCATCACTCAAGGGCAAACGCAGTCACAGTTTGAAGGCGAAATCGTGGTCATTACTGCAAGTCAGTTATGAATTGAATAGCAAAAAAAAAGGGTGGGCAAATTCAACATGCACACAGTCAATTTTTATTTACCAAAACTGTGGTCATTCTGGCAAGTGAATTTAAGATTTAAAAGGCTAAATTCGTGGGTGATTTCTATAGCAACTCAGTCCATCGTTGGAAAGAAAAAACATGGGCATTTAAAGTGGAAATCTTTGTCTCATTTGAAAGCAAAAACGTGGGCATTTAAAACAGCAAACTCGGTCTCATTTGAAAGCAAAAACGTGGGCATTTAAAACAGCAAACTCAGTCTCAGTTGAAAGCAAAAACGTGGGCATTTAAAACAGTAAACTGAGTCTCATCTGAAAGAAAAAACATGGGCAATTAAAATAGCAATCTCAGTCTCATTTGAAGGCAAAACGTGGGCATTTAAAACAACAAACTCAGTCTCATTTGAAAGCAAAAACGTGGGCAATTTTAAACGACAATCTCTGTCTCATTTGAAAGCAAAAACATTTTTCCGTTTCCAAGATACCAATACCAAATGCAAACATGAATCAATTTGTTTTTCCATTGCCCGAATACTAATACAAAATGCAAACATGAATCAATTCATTTTTCCATTGCCAGAATACAAATACAAAATGCAGACATGAATCAATTCGTTTTTCCATTGCCAGAATACCAATACAAAATGCAGACATGAATCAATTTGTTTTTCCATTGCCAGAATACAAATACAAAATGCAGATATGATTCAATTCATTTTTCCATTGCCAGAATACCAATACAAATTGCAGACAACAGTAAGAGAACCGAAAGGGTCCAATCATCCAAGGACAACAACGGAGGTAGACGGTTGATAGGTTCATCCTTTGCGCATCATCCTCACACAGAAAGGCAAGGCGTTGAGATCCATAGGTATATTAACACCGAAGCAACGATCGTAGATCAGGCTCCTGGCCGACTGCCCAGGCGAGGACTGATGAGATAGGGATGATAGGCAAAACCACCACAATGGTCACAATCAAACACCACAAGGAGGTCAAGACATGTGGGAAATGAAGGCCATGGGAGTGAATCAATCATCGAGCTAGGCTATGAAATAAATTCAGTCATCAATCTAGACAATCAGTTTACTTACTCCATTAAACATGCAGATCCAAGCATAAATCCTACAACAATCTACCATACAAAAATGAAGAGAGCATACTATTGCCTGATCACCCGCTCTAAGTGACATCCCGCGCGCTTCGTGCAACTCCCGCTTGCCGACCAGCAAGGCTTCACCGATACCTCCCAGCCAATGCTAGGGGTACTCTTCTTCCCCCTTATCCCCCCAAGCCGCAAACGGGCCACACACATTATCCAGAGATTCAACTAGCTCCCAGCTTGCCTCGCAAGGCCAAGATACCACTCCTCACTGAGCTGGGTATTCCAACTTCCATATGCTAAGTCAGTCAAGTAGATATTTATGCAGCGTAACGTTACACAAACAGAAGAGATCCTTCATCCTTCTCCTCCCTTCATTATATAGAGTTTCGAAGTCCCTTACTTTCCTAAAATCTCATTTAATTAAGTTTTTAAAAATTAAATCCTAAAAATTCCTCTCCATACAAGTGTCACCCATCCCCTTCATTCCTCCACAAATTAATTTCTTTAATTAATTTATTTCCCTCACCCACCTAGATCCACTCCTAGAATCGCTCCTAGGTGTCCCCAAATTCTCTTACAGGTTTTAATGACTTTCCCCATTATCAATTTGCTAGTTCAATTTTAAATTA
>JASDQU010208164.1:18589-34721 GCA_032191745.1 Picea mariana | reverse complement strand
CTCTGTAAGTTTGAAGCTTGGCACCCTTAGCTTTGGCATCTCCTTCATAAATATTTTAAAGTTTGTCCCAAATTTCCTTTGTAGAGTTGTAATGCATAACCTTGACATATACTAAATCAACCGGACCACTTAGAAGAGCATTCATAGCCTTCAAATTGTTTTCATAGAGTCTTTTTCCGGCTATATTTGTTGGGGGATAGGTAGGCATCTTGTATCCGTTTACTACTGCTTGCCAGGCATCAAACCCCTGTGCTTGCAAAAATGTTCTCATCCTTCTTCTCCAAAAAGCATAGTTATGACCATCAAACATTGACATTCCATTCTTAATGCAATCCATGATCTACCTTCCAGTGGTTAGACTATTCCTAAAGGACCTACTCTGATACCGATTGTTGGTATATTTAGGGATACTGAGAGGGGGGGGGGTGAATCAATATAAAAAATTGATCACTTTTCACTTAATTGCATTCAAGATATCATACAATGAAGCAAGCAACCATAAATACACAGTGCACAAGTTTTTTATGTGGAAACCCAAATGGGAGAAAACCACATAACACTTTTCAATATATCAGAAGATTACATCCACTAGAAGAACCAAATTCCAAGATTCTCCAACACCAACTCGAAGGAGGCACCAACCCCCTGAATTTTCTAACACCAACTATAAGGAGGCACCAACCCCCTTGTGAGCACCGACTCACACTTCTCAGGAACCAACCTGCAACCTGAAGACACCAACCTTCCCATGCACCACCCAACCACCCTTGTTTCAAATATTCACAAAAGTTTATTACAAAATACAAAAGATACATTCTTGAACCAATCACACTTAGCAAGGTGACACCCTTGCCTTGTTAGCTGCAAAAATGGCCTCTGTCACCCTTGTTCTGAATCCTTCATGTACCGCCTTCTTATACCATAACTGGTCCTTAATCTAGTCAAAATGTCCTCCTCAACTATGCCAAGACATGACCTTCAATTTGTTCTTCTGTTGTGTTATATTTCTGCTTAGTCGGATCTACAAAACTATAGGATGTTGCTGAAACACTGCTACAACAAGCCTGAAGCTCTTCTCAATTATGGTATGAAGATTGGCCCTAAAATGTCCTGAAACCCATGCCAAATTAGCCCTCAAAATTACCTTATATTCCCCTTAGATCTACCTTAGAATAGCCTCAAAAGAAGCCTTAGAACAATCTGCAATACCTTAAACATATCTGCAATACCCTGAAATATAGATGCAAAATAGACTTGGATTCTTACCTTAACTTGCCTCAGAGTTACCCTTCATCTTGCCTCAAATGTGTGCTTAAAATTCCTCAGATATTTGTCTAAGTCATGCACAAAATAGAGCCCATAAAAAACCTCAGATTTGCCCTTAATTTACCTTGAAGACGACCTCGGATCCAACTTGTCTTAGCCATAGAATAAGCCTCATAACAGAGCTAAGAACTGTCCAAACAATTGTCAAAATCTCACCTCACAAGCCTAAAAAATTTGTTGGAACAAACTTTGAACTTCCTGAGATTTTTGCTCTTATCAACCTTGATTTGCCTAAGAAGAAGTCACTTGATTTGATAATAGAAAATGATGATCCTAGGTGCCTATTTATACTAGTTTTAGGCATCTCTTAGGGTTGGATTTACACTTTTTCCAACTAGACTTTATTTTAATTGGGGCCGACTAGACTATAAATCAATTAGGGTCGACTTCACCAATCAACGTCTTTAATATTTATTTTAATATTTATTGCAAACTTGGTCCGACTTGTAGGAGTTTCTTTCCATGCTTTTGGGGCAAGTTCACATGATTAGCTTTAAGAGGGCATATCTCCTCAACTATGAGGAACCACGTGGCGTGCCACCTACTATTGGAAACTACTTGACGAGAGTTATCAATCCATAGAGGTTTTGCATGCCTTTTTAATGCCCTTCATACTCTTTTTATTCAATCAACTGCAAGGCTTCTTGACCATATCTCCAGGGCCTTTTAACCATATTTTCAAGACTTCTTGACCATACATTGGAACTTCTTTTCTTGATGACAAGGGCTTCTTGAAGGCTTCTTCAAAGCGTCTTCCCGTGAGGGCCATGCTTAGAGCTATGCCATAAGGGAACCACTTTGGAGACTCCTTCAAGTAAACCCATCACTTCTAGAGGCTTCTAGACTTGTTTCATGTCTTGTTCTAGGGTTGACATCAATGACAACCAATTTTCCAACAACCAACACCCCATGGTTTTTCACACTCATTCTCAGTGTTAGAAATGGAGGGTGCTATTAACTATTAGTCACAATAGTGGGAAACCCTAGAGGGCTCAGTGGGAATAGATTTTGTGACCTCCCTCCATATTATACCTTAGTGGAAAGGGTTGAACCAACCTAACTATCCCTCGGGGCTATTAATAAACAATGTGATATACCACCATTGCCACCACTTAATCATAATTTATTGACAAAACAAATATTTAGTAAAAAAAATGAGATACTTTTACTTTAATGACAATAAATTAAAATATAATATCTTTTTTTTTTCAAATCCAACACTCAAAGTTAAAAAACATCATATAAAAACACAATCAAATATATTAACACATATCCATATTCAATGCAACACCCATCCTTTTACCAAGGTAACAATGGACATTTGTATGCATTTAAAAAAAATCTATATTTAATATCTATACTAATGCAAATACATAACAACTAGTAAGAACACATACTCATTCAAGAACCAATTAACCATTATGTTATTAAGAAATGCCATTCCCTTATCACTACTCCATTAACATAATGAATAATGTGATATACCACCATGGTAACTATTTAATCACAATTTATTGTTAAACAAATATTTATATAGAAAGAAGTGTGATATTTTTAAAATAAACCCAATAAATTGAAATGGAATATTTAAAAAAAATCTAATACTTAATATTAAAAARCATCATATAAAATTAAAATTAAATATATTACATATATCCATCTTAAATACCTCATTTTCACTTCATCACCCACTCTTTTACCAAGGAGATGATGAGCATTTGAATGTAACTTTTTTTTATAAATATAGARAGAGGAGAGGAGATAAATTGTATAGTTGTAAAAGAAATTTCAAGACCTTATCAGATATATATATTTTATTGTTTCAATACAACTTATAAATTTGAAAGGGAACATTGAGTAAAGAAGGATATTCATCTCACAACCAATCAACCATTATGTTATTATTAAACACAATTTCCTTTAACTACTTTATCATTACTCCTAATAACACAAGGATCATGATTGTAAACTTATACATATATGTAAATCTCATAAACAAAATAATCTCATACATCAATTTAATATTAATTTAACTAAAACTTTAAAAATAAATTATTATTATATTTCTATTATAAAAATAAAACGATCAGAATATTACAGTATCAATTACTCCTTAGCAAACCACCATGGCACTTTTTCATATATCCGTAATAAAAATGCAAATAAAGAGATAGACACATGTCCACCGATCGTAAGCTTAACATAGGGATTAGCGAAGGATTAGGCTCTGTTACAGAAATATGCAAATCATATCAATATATCAGCATTATATTATATTATATTTCAATATATGCACATCAACATCTCAGACAGTCAGACTCAGCTAAAAGACACTTGGTAATAATTGGAGGGATTATATACTTGAATCACAGGCGATCCACGGCTCCCAACCCACACAACGGCATTATTGTTCTTCAAGCAACGGAAGATCAAGCCGAATTGAAAAGGTTTTCCGTCGATTTTCGGCCAAAATACGAGGTACTTGGTTGAATTCCGGCCCAAATACGAGAACTTTTAGCGGAGTTATGGTGGTCTTACAGGTATGCAAGGGAGGGATACTTCCAGCGACAGAGCAATCCATATGACCTTGCTGTTCTCCTGTAGGACGTCGGAATTGATCCCTAGATCGCCTTCTCAAGGGCGCTTAGCACCACGGTCATGTAAGGGTTCCAATACCGGGGGGCTGGATGAATTCTCCTTTTGCGCTGTTCTTAGCTGGTGCCGCAGGGAATTCGCACTTCTGAGCAACCATGTGGTTCTCCTTCTGGCGATCCAAAAATCGCTTCTCCGTGGACGAGCTCAAGTATGCTTTAGGTTTTTTTATTTTGTTAATACGCGTTTATTTTAATAATTTGGCCCTAAAGCATTGATTTTTTTGCAAAACTTCTGATTCACTGCGATGAGTTTTCATTAAAATTCCCGTTAAAGTTAAATCCATTCATGGCATATCCAATTGCTTATTTTTTTAAAGTCATTGGATAGTTTTTGTTTACTTTGAATGAAATGCGAAATGCATTCAGAGTTTTGAATAATTGGGTGGTTGCAGATCCGGTGCAATGTTTTTAGCTTCCATTTTCAGCCGTTTATCATGTCCAATCCATCCATGGGATGCCCAATTACTGGTTTTTAAAGAAAATTCTGGATACTTGCATGAACTAAGCTAGCAATTGGAAGTCTCATAAGTTTCTAAGCTACCGAGAGTCTGATAAGCGATCTGGATGCCCAATTATTGTTTTTTCTTTTAAATTTCTACATTTTGGAGTCTCATTAAAGCTAGTAATTTTGTGGAAAAAACAGAATAGTTGAGTAGTTGCATCATGCATGAACATGTCATGAATATAGAATTTCAGTGGTTTGAAAAAGGCAACAGGCATTTATTTACGGTTGAATATGTTGTGACACTAAATCTTGCATAACACTCGCCACAATAATCTTGGATATGTCTAGAGCTGATTTGAACTTCCACAAATGGTTGAAATAACTTGTATTCCCCCCCCTAGTCTACAATAGAAGGGTAGATTTAGCTGGACTTCGTTGTTCCCAAAGTGAGGACATAGTTTCCCGTGTATCTGCACTTTGTGCATTCTCATCTGTTGAAAATTGATCTCAATTGCATGATGGGTGACTTTCTTCACGGGGAGTTTACGTTGGATACCTTTACTTACTGCATAATGTACCAATGCAAGTGCCACTTGTCTCTTTTTTACCAAAGATGTCCACAGAGGCCTTGGATTCTTTTTCCAATCAATSTGGTGTTTTCTTGCCATTGTGGTTATTAGAAGTTAGAACACATCAGTGGCTCTCCAATTTGACCCCCTAACCCTTTGTTACYTATTAAATCACTCGGTCCATAACAAATGAACAATGAACAAAGAATCTAACATTTTAAGTTAGTACCTACTTTTTAGGGTTAGTGCCATGGTTGGGAGCTTTCCCCTGCAAKTATAGGACAACGAGCAAASAATCTAACATTTCAAGTTAGTAACCACTTTTTAGGGTTAGTGSCATGGTTGGGAGCTTTCCACTGAAGTATAGGAATGTAGTCCCTTGCCTTTTAAGCACCAAAGATGTCGAGTATGTGGCCATTTTTGTTGTATGTGAAATATTTATGATGTAATAAATGAAACACTGACCTATATATTATTTAAGAAAATATATTTAAGAGTGCTAATATGTGGTCCAAGATATTGATTCTAAGGGTTCCCAAAGTGATTGGTAATTTAAATTATGTTGTTAATAAGTTTATATTGGTGATTTAAATGAATGACAAGAGCGTTTAATCGCTTTGCTTGTATGTGCAGACATGTACATGTGTACTTGTCTAGGCCAATATAGGTTTATGTGTATTGTGGTCCTGAAGGTTGTTGAGTTCTCGAGCGAATTGTTGCATAGAGGAAGCTTGTAGCAGTTTTAGGTAAAGGAATGGTCTTGATGTCTAAGTGGCATCTAGAGGTTTGTAATGATTGGTCATATGACATATTTTGATCTAGTCATGGAAAATTGATTTTAATTAGTTTGTTTAATAATTGGCCATTTAAAGGTATTGGGTAAAATATTACAGATAAGATAAGATAATTTTATTAATGTCCAACAAATGACCACAAAAGTAGGTCAATGGGATTGAAGAATACAACAAGTATGAATACAATGTGGGAGTGCAAGCGCAACTCCTAGATAATGCCAAAAATAACATAAAGAAAGAAACCTACAATAGTACAGCCTCATAACACATGTATATGACTGTGACAAGGGTATGACGATCCAAAATGCAAGTGAGTATGTCCAAGATTGGAAAAGTGGACAACTCAAGGGTTTGGAGAGAGAGAGAGAGAGAGAGAGAGAGAGAGGTTTGATGATGAGGCTAATATGTCTTTCGGGTCTGATGGTCGAGGGCGAGGGGGGCAAACAGGGTATTGGCTCACTGTTGGAGTCCTCAGGAACCATCAAGGGGTCTAACTATATGATCTTGGGGGGGGGATGTAGGAGCAGGGGATAGTCCTAGCATCTGAGGTCGAAAGAAAGAAACTCTGGATAGATCTCTAGTTGCTCCTCTGAATCTAGGAGGTAGTCTGACGAACGGGAGGCGCCTTGCTCTACATCTGTTTGGAGTTGATATTGCTAACTCTTTGAGGNAGGGTATTGGCTCACTGTTGGAGTCCTCAGGAACCATCAAGGGGTCTAACTATATGATCTTGGGGGGGGATGTAGGAGCAGGGGATAGTCCTAGCATCTGAGGTCGAAAGAAAGAAACTCTGGATAGATCTCTAGTTGCTCCTCTGAATCTAGGAGGTAGTCTGACGAACGGGAGGCGCCTTGCTCTACATCTGTTTGGAGTTGATATTGCTAACTCTTTGAGGATGCATGGACTGATGCATGGTTCGACACCTCTGAATTGGTCTCGATGATATTGGTCGGTTTCCAGGGGGAGGGGGGAGGGAGGCTGAGGAGAGACACGAGGTCTCACCAATTTACTGTCCGGTGCACTCGGGGACTTTGCTCTGCTGCTTGTTGCTTCAATTTGATGGATCAAAACGAAAGTTAGAGGTGATTGTCCTGGTCATCCCAAGGCAGGGCATGTCATGTAGGAACTGAGGCCTATGGTTGAAGATCTCCCTGATGAAAAGGGCTAGGAATCTTTGGTCCTGGTACCAAAAGAAAGTAGAGAGGGAGCCCCTCGAGTCCCTATATAGGTAGTGATAGTGTTCTCTGATCTCATAGTATAGGGGGCACCTAAAAATGAGGTGCATCTCTGTCTCCGGCTCCTATGATCGTCGGGATCCATGTCTTCATTGCGGGTCATGAGACATGATCTCCTCTAGTGACCCCTAGGTGAGAGGAGGTAATAGGTACAACCGATGTTTTAAAACTCGAACTTGGCTTCAAAATTGGTCGATGATCAACTCAGACTCGGACTCGGACTCAGACTCAGACTTGGATTGACTTAGACCGATCTGATTTCAATGACTCGATTTACTAAAAATTACATAAAATATTTAAATTTTAATGAAGAAATTGTATTTTAAAGATTCCAAACCATGATTCCTGTTATTGCACAAGTTGTAGGTTGGGAAAAGCCTGACCCAACCACCAAATGGCGACAACGTTGAGAACACCTACCCATTGTCACCTTAGGTAGGTATTCCCGTCACTTTAGAGATGACAGAATCACCTCAAGGGGGGAATCTTGGTGACCCTAGGGGGAAATGAGATGGAAAGTGTGATGTATGAATGGATTCCCCTATAGGTCAAGTTGCTATGTGTGGAGAAGGGCTTGAATAAGGTCTTGGTGGTAGCCAAGGTTGCCAAGAAGTAATAGACCTTGTCAATGTTGATTGTACCTGCCCGAGACACAAGAAAAACGAAGATACAAGCCCAAATATATGACGGATCAGCAAGTTAGGCTTGCTGTCCCTAATTGCAGCAGTTAGTAGCAGTATATATATCAGCAATGAAATGTAGTAACTACTGCAGATTAAAACACTCAAAGCATGAAAGATTTGTTGAGTTATGAAACATAAAACATGTAGATGAGTTCTCAACACTTTAGCACAACTTTAGTGGTATTTAGATGGCTGTAAAGATAAGTTTTCAGAGTATATTTATGACAGCCAAGTGGCTGTAGCAGTGATTTTCCACAGCAACAACTTTTACCCCAAGAAATTAGCCAAAAGATTGCCCAACAATAGCCAACATCAAGTAGATTAATAATAACAACTTTCCAATTATTTCCAACGGTAAAAGAGTGAGAAATTAATCTTGAAAGAGAGTTTTGCTGCAGCCCTAATGGCTGTAGCATAAATTTGTAACAACAACAAGAAACACTTAGCCAATTGAGATGCCCTAGGGGCAATAGCAAGCTTAGAACATCAATGAAAGAAAGCAATTTGAACAAGTTGATTCCCTCGTGTTTTCACGTATCCCAATGCATCAATTTTGTTTCTCCAATGCAAATTTAAAATGATTAGTGCCTTACTATTGGGTTGTGGGGTCAAAGAATGTGATGACTAGGCTAAGTCCTTTGGGGTGTAAATCCTTTTACTCCCCAAGGCAAGCTTGGTCCACTAGGAAACACTAAGAGGGTGTAAGCCCTTTTACTTCTCTTAGTAAAACCTTATGCAACAATATAACCTTGGATGTATGAGCTTGATCCACAAAGAACCTAGGGGTGTAAGCCCTTTTACTCCCTAGGGTTTGTGAAACAAACAAAGGTGAGCTTGGAGGGTGTACCCCCTTGCAGTTCTCCAAGCAACCTTGCAATTAATGACCTTTCACAAGCAAATAAATGAATCTTGGGGAGGCTGTATGCCCTTATACTCCTCCAATGGTTCATCCACTAACAATTATGGAAGAAGCAAGAATTTTAGACAATAAGTGCAGATTTTCCTTACCAATTCCAAATAGATGCAAGATCAAACCTTCAGTGACCAAGAAAATTCCATCTACAAGCATGAGAAAAAGCCTCCAAGTGTAGTGCACCACTTTTATCCATCAATAGCAAGAGAAAACCATAACAATTGCAAAAGAGAGATGAAATGCTCCAAGAGTAGTGAAAATTTCAGCTAAGTTTCCTTCTCCACAAGGGAGAGCCATGTTCAAATGAGATACAAATGATCTCTATTTATACTAAACTCTAAAACATAGTTTGTCCACATTCAAAGGGTAAAACATAAGATAAGGGGTGAACAACCCTTATCTTACCCCTTAAACCAAATAACAATATTTAATTAACACTTTTTGCACATTAGAAACCCTAAAACAAGATGATGTCATGCCTTTAGGGAGATGTTTTGACATTTGTACCAAGTTGTTGGAGTTGGGGAAGCATGGCTTGGCCTCCAAAGGTCACATGTCACTCATCTAAGCGTCTTCTTCATGGTCTAAAACCTCCTTCCTTCAAAATGTGCCATGTGTCAATGAGCAATACCTCCATCACCACCAGACCCTAGCCCTAGGTGACGTCAAACCTCAAGAAGTGATGTTTTGCCTCTCCTAGGCAAGTCGTTTGGCATGTGAGGGCTAGGTCATGTCTTCCAGGCCTCCAAAGGCAAGTCATCATGATCCGACATGTGGGCCCTTGGCATCCAACCTGTGGGCTTCAAGCCCCATGGATGCCCAACCTAGGCTTGTTCCTCCAAAACTGTCCACCAACAAGGTCCTGCAAAACAAATAGGCACACCCTCTAAGGATCTCAAGTCAAAATATCATGACAAGTGTAAACCACATCTAATAAACAAGGCACCTAAACATGTGCATCAAAACTACCTCATCAAATTAAACAAATGCTCCAAGACCCTATACAATTGACTAGGTTTAGGTATGGGAGGGGTGTCATAAAAGTCCTATTGGGTAGACCAAAACCCTCAAGTAGGGGATGCTCCTAAGGATGCCCCTTCAAGGTCATGTAATAGATGATGAGGTGGATAGGGGGGTAGACTTCATAGGTCAATGAGTTTCATGACATACAAGGGCTCGTATTATTTCATTTATGGGTGCCTTTATAGGGGGTGTGTTGCATCTTCTTCCTCAATGCAACCTTTTTCCAAGCCCATTTATTGCCACTTATTAATTAATCAATGATCCAAACACGTGTGCACTCCCAATTGTGAATCGATTAGCTTGGGGGGCAGTAGCACAGTGTCACTTGAACAAAGAGGTCCACAAAGTGCCATAGGGGTAACCATGTAAAGCGTTATAACGCACTTATGTTAGTCTTACATTCAAGTGAGATATTTATTATGTGTTTGATATTGTGCAGGTCTTCAATTCCTTTAAGAGAAGCAACTCATCGTTCTCAAGACCTGTATGGGTGAGCATCTAGAAGGTTTATATTTTAGGCTCTTATCTTTTGCCAGCAACCAACCCCCTGGTCCTTCAGGCCCTTCTTCCCATGAAATGAGGTACATCCCCTTCTTGGGTCACTAAAGTCAAAGGGCCTAGAAGAGGGCAATATGATGGGAGTGTAATGAGCAAAAAGTGGTAAGTATGGTCGAGAATGGTACGATAACCTCTCAAGGGACCCCTAGTTGCAACCCTTCCCCCAAAGTTGGCCACTTACTAGGAAGTTTACGACACTCACCAAGGTGAAACAGAGCCGAAAGCATAATGTCCAAGCATGCGTTCTATAATCAAAAGCAGCTCAAATACAACATGTTTAAATGCCTCAAATATTAGGGTGATTACCTGCCACAATACTTGACTTGTACCGCATGGAGCAGGACCTATGTGTTGTCCAAAAGCTAGTTGGTGTGGTGGATGCATTGACGATGAATCCAAACTGTGGTGAGAGAGCGGGTTTCCATATGTGCAAGTGGACACTGCTAGTCATGTGGTCTCTCGACACTCCATATCTGCAACCTGAGGGCCTCGAGACATCATCTCCTTAGTTATCCCACAAAATGGGGATAACAATTCCAAGAAATTATTGAAACTTTGAAAGAAAGCATTATGAATAAATGAGCAAGAACATTTAAATGACAAACAATGTTCCACCATCGCTTATATTGGGATCCTCATCATTAGTATCACACTTTGCCTCTTGTCTAGCCTTTGCCTCTACCTCGATCCTTTAGAGACATCAGTGAACACCTCCCAATTATGATGAAACTACCTAATCGAAGCCTTTTAATTTGTTAGAAAAAGCTTAACATGCCTAATGGATGATTTTGTTTGAGTGAAAGGTACATTTTTGCTAAGGCCATGTCAGAGGAGTTCAACAATCAATACCACCGACATCGAGGTACATAAAGGGTTTGGTGCGCTTGATTAAATGCCAATCCTATACCCTCATACGTGATAGAATCCAATGAAAATGTTGCAATCCTACCAAATCCTGAAATCCTGAAAATTGTTAAGTTTGCTGGATTTTGAATGGGATATGAAATTCTACCTTCTCCATATGAAGTCCGATGAGGTTGGAACCACTCTCAAACATCATGAAACAATTAATGGTAATGTTAAAAATTTAAGTAAAAGGATAAAAATGAAAGATAAAGGAAATTTCAAGAAAGGAAAGATAAAGGAAATGGCAAGGATAAAAAGGAAAGATAAAGGAAATGGCAAGGATAAAAAGGAAAGATAAGTGAAATGTCAACTTTTACTTTAAGAATTTAACATTACTATTAATTGCCAGTGTTTTTGGTCAAACCCTTTTAAAAAAAAATTAATCTTGCATGTTGGTGGGGTCTAGTACCTACTCAGCCGAGTCAAGCCTTGACTTGGTCGAGTTGACCAGTTTGGTACCAAACCAGCCTATCGAGTCAACAGAATGGCCGATTCAAACCGGTTTGGGGTTGGCTCGGTCAACTCGGTCGAGTCTGAGTTAATCGATTTTTAATACACTGGGTACAACAAGAAAATAACAGATTCAGTCTTCGGAACCATCTCAAATTTCCGTGTATCTGACCTTCAAATCTCTTTACAATCCATGTTTAATATTTGGTATTTTGCTTGAGTTTTGAATTTTTCTTCCCTTTTGAAGTTGCTGAATGTTTGGCTTGGGAGAGTTGAGCCATTTGTGAATTCCCAATTGTATTTATTGTCACCGTTATGTTAGGGATTGGGGAAGCAAGTATTATGGAAGGAGGAAACTTTAGTAAATTAAGAAGAGGAGTTCATAAATTTCTAGAAGGAAAAGGCTCAGAGACAAATTAACATAAACAGTCTAGAGCTTTGCTGAAGCAATATGCTAATCATGTAGGAGGAAAGTAAGAGTTTAGATAATATAGGGCACTCTGGTACTTTATTCTAATTGAGATCTAATCACAAGTCCATGTTATAATTTGTTGCAACTGTGGATTGGGATCATCTCCATTCATCCTTCATACCAACTTACTGCAAAACTAAGGTTATGGTTTTCAATTGCTCCAAGAACTTCTTAGTGGACTATCACTTTTTCTTCAGATGCAATGGGATTGAGGTCACCACCTCAAATACATACCTGCGAGTGGAGTTCATGGGTTTGAGGTTTAGTTGAGACAAGCTTTCTTGGCTAGGCTCAGTAAAGTTTATGAATCCCTTCTAGTGCTTGAGTGAAAATGCTTTTAGGTGCATTTTTAGGATATTTTTGCCAATTTACACGTTTTTGATGCAATTATCAAGCACATAGTGTAGTATATGGCTTCAAGGTTTGGTGATCGATCCTTCCTCCATCAAATTGCACCAAAGTTGATATAGTCCAATTGCATATGTTGCAACAAATGATTTTGTTGTAAGTGGATAGTTCCATAAGACATCATTCAAGCTAAGTTTGGTGTGCATTCTATGCACCTCAAGACTATTTCAGATTGGTCTCCTTTCTTGGCAAGATACGAATCTAGGTGGATCAACATCAAGATGAGAGCGGTATCCTTTCATGGCACTTTGCTTGTCAGAGGAGATTGCTTCTACTTCTACATGCTTCTTCCCATGACAATGCCGATGTTGGTTCTTCGTGGCATCTTTTCTCCTCCAATTTGTTGGCAATACTTTTTCTTGGCACTTTGCTCCTTAGAGGAGATTGCCTCTGCTTCTACATGTACCCCCATGACGATGATGATGTTGGTTCTTTGAGGCATCTTTTCTCCTCCAACCTATTGGCATTTCTATTGATTGCCTCCCCCCTTTTAAATACACTCTTGATGCTCTTGGTCACCTTTTACCCTCCAAGTAAGATTTGAACAAGGTGATGGGAGAGGAAATTTACAGACAATACATATAGGTTAGCTAGATTGCCCCCACTAAGGACCTTGATGTGAAGATGGCTTTCTATTTTGAGTATTTCATCTAGTCGAGGGATGACATTATTATTGGACTCTAGTATACTTGGAAGCATTGGATGTAGAGTCTTAGGGTTCTTTTAGGTTAATTTAGAGTTTGCTCACATGGGCTCTGGGTGGAGACAGATCATCACATTTCGAGATTAGAGGGGATTTGCCAGGTTAAGTCACCTACAAGATATTGAGTCAGAAGAGCACATTATCTTGTGTTGCCTTATATACTATGAGATTAGGAGGATGTTTCCTTTTCTCTATAGAGAGTTAGGAGGATCTCTCACTACTTCCTTCTGATATTTGGACCAGAGGTGTCTAGCCCTTTTCCTAAGGAAAGTAGTAGGTTTCAAGGGGTAGAATCTACAGGGTCCACCTACGACAAACCCTATCCAGTTGATCAATTCTTTCTTTCGCTCAACATTGGAAACAATTAACCTTAATCAATGTGCAGACCTTAAGTAATGTGCATAGTCCCATGCGACATCAATCCCTAGATTGGTGCAACCTTCCACTTCTTATAGATTTACAACTAGCAAATTGGTTCCCACTAGGGCCTCTAGGAGACTTTTTTCATGACATAGTGCAACTGCTTACGCCCCCTCTCCCTTGAGTACTTAGAGCTCCATCATCGGATTCTTCCTAATGGCCTTGAGTGTTAGGAGAGCTACGACAAAGGGTTGAATTCCACTTAGGATTATACATCTTGGTCCTCATAGTTTAGGTTTCTCTTCAGGAGAGATTTTCAAACAATGTATTTCCCCCCTCAGTGATTGATAAATTTTTTGGGAAGTTCGTCCAAAATCATTGAGACCGGCTTGGAGGTGTCAGACTAGTCATCAAACCGTGAATCCTTGTAGTGATAGATGGACCAACTCTAGATGGATCTAGAGCAGGGTGCCTTCCACTCATCAGAGTACCTCCCAGCCTTAGTTGAACAACCAAAGATCTATTCAGATTTTCTTTCCTTCAACCTTGTAGGAGAGTAGGGATTCCTCGCTTCTATGCCCTCCAAAGGATTGTACAATTAGATCCCACCTTGGGGATTGAGGGCATCGATAGCGAGCAAGTGCCTTGCTTTCCCTCCTTTCCCTTTGTCACTAGGCCCTGTAGATCTTGACATCATCCTCATCTCTCTCTCTCTCTCTTGATTAGCATTAAGATGCCAAATATTCCTGTATTGGACTCTCACTTTGTATTATTGCACCTATGATATTGCTATATATATCTTTTGGTGTTGGTTAGACCTAGTGATTAGCTTAGTCTAATAGTTATCTATGTTGCACTTTTTCTTTAGCTTCCTTTATCTTGTTTTCACAATTACCTAGGAGTTGCTTTTGCACTCCCACATTGTACTCATACTGGACGTATCTTTTATCCCATTGACCTACTTTTGTGGTCATTTGTTGGACATTAATAAAATTATCTTATCTTATTATCTTCTTCTCTCTCCCCTCATTTGGCTTCCATCTCTGGCATGTCTCGAGCTTGCGTTTTATGTTTATGTTCAACATGGGTTTTGTATATGTATTACTTTTTATTACTATTGATTAGCTCCTTAGATTTTTCTTTGTTTTGTAGATTAGTGATAGGAATGGCTTTTGCACTCCCCCTATGTATATCCAGTGGTTGTACGTTAGAGTCCCATTGGCCTATTGTGGTCATTCGTTGTACATTAATAATATTATCTTATTTTCTCTAAGGCTTCTTTGCTCCTCCAATATGTTTGCCTTTCTATTGATCACCTAACCCCTTTTAGGTGCTCTCTAAATGCTCTTTGTTGTATCTGGATGATGAGGCGCCACATTTCCACAAAGAGGAAGGAGGGAGTGGACTTGCCACTTGGTTTTAGGGAAAAACCGAGAAAGCGTAGGAGGGGAAGAGAGGAAGAGAAGAGAGAAAGCCACGATATTAATTAGGCTTTTAAGGTTGATTAGGTTCTCTATGGTTGTAGATTAATCAAGGCAATTTAACTAGGGTTTAACAACAAATAGGAAATAACAACAAACTAACAAAGGACAATAGATTAACTAGGGTTAATTTACTAGTTTCCTTTGGTGAGCTAATTAACTTAATTGCTAAAGATAAAAAAGAGGAGAAAAAGAAGGAACAATCTTGGAAAAACATTGTTGTAGGTGTTGAAGTTGCTTGGGCTAAAACTAAGAGATCTAACAAACATCCAAGAAAGTGCTACTCCACTTGAGAAAAATTGCACATGCTATGACACTTCTTGCAAAATAGGCTTGATAATGTTCTCTAGTACACTATAATAAACCACACTAGATTTACCATATAAATAATGAAACAATGAAGTGTTGGATGGTGACCCAATGTGCCCTGAGAAAGGTGATACTGTTGAAATAATGTAACTGCAAAGAATATTCTTATTATTATTGATATATTATTTATAAGATTAATCCCCATTGTGGATTAATCATGTCGGTAATTGTATTAGGACCAAATCCCCTTTTGCAGATTGGTCAACAGACAATTATAATAGGCAGAATAAGAAGTCGGCCCTAGCAGTTATTATTGAGACCCAGAAATATAATAAAGGTGGGTTTACCCACCCAGAGTGAGAGGTCGGCCCTGCCAGTGAAGACACTTCACACGTGCCAGACTTGTATATATAGAGAGGCTAGCGCCTCACTAACATACAACACACTTGCTCATTTTCTAAGAGGCAAGCTGCAACTTACCAGTTGGAGAGAGGGAGAAGAGTGGCGCATCTTTTGGAGAGGACTATCTGTATTGGTTTGAGTTATCTCTTGACATTGTATTGGCAATTTATGATAAGGAAGTTTTTGCCGGGTTTTCTTCCCCTAGAGGGTTTCCCAGGATAAATGTTGTGTTTCTTGTGAATGTGTATTTCTCAGTGATCTTATTCTTATGTTGCTCTTATCTATTGAAATGCAAATAACTATAATAATGGCATAAAACATTAACATGGTATCAGAGCCAACCTGAAGGAAGCATATTTCGCAAGAGAAAAACGTCACTGTTGCAGTACCTGCAAATTAGGGTTTTTCAAAAGTGAAGCTTTTCAGCTCCAAAACTACCTA